>UELU01147571.1:0-42377 GCA_900490025.1 Megastigmus dorsalis
CTCTCTCTCTCTGTGTGTGTGTGTGTATATGTATACTCACGCATCCTGTCGGTTCGATGCTGAGGCCCCGCGCGCAGATCGCTTTCACCCCTTCGGTCAGGCTATGTGCATACTGCACACACACACACACACGTATGAATGGGAGAGCTCGCGCCTATCGCTGGTATGTATATATATATACATATATATATATGTGTCTGTGTGTGTGTGTGTGTATAACCGATCGAATGCCGAAGATTCCGAGGTGAGCGAGGCCTGCGGTGCGTGCATTTGTGCAGCCTATACTAGACTAGCCTGTTGCGCCTGTCGTGCAGTATACGGATGCCCCCGCGCCGACGTCGATCTCCTTCCATTGACCCAAGATACGGCTCAGATTGGATGCCGATAGACGTTCGCGCGCGATGCCGGTGATCCTAACCGAAGATCCTAACCGGATGACCAGCGTCTCGGGAACAGTATTCGCGGGATATTGGGTGAGACACCAAGTCTTTGGTTTTGATAGAGTGCGATTTCCGTATACTTGATGAGTTCGTGCGACACTCTGTTGTATTGCTACATCGATCTGACGGAAAATATGATGTTTGTTTGGGAAAATCAAAAAGATTAGACATTGGTATAGGTGAATCGTTGAAAGTAATAACTAAACTTCAACTCGAGGTGGCATACTTAGGAATAATTCAATTTGAAATTTAAAATTATGAGAGTATCCTTATTAAGAATATTTTAGCCTAGTTAAATATTGCTCACATAAAAGGCATTTGCGAGAAATGTAGAAAATTTTATGAATTCTTTACTAATAATAGATAGTTAAACAGCGCATAAATCAAAAGATCCGAACTCATAAGATTACTATTCGCGGGGATCGATTGCTTCATCGAGGAGCGCATGAAATGATTATAAGCAGCACCGGCATTTCCTCAATCGCCCGAGAACGTTTATTTTTATCCCCGCTAGAATAATTCGAGTCCCAACAATCTGCAAGAGACATAATAGATAGGGAGCCTAAATAACTACCGTTAACAAGGTGACGTAAGACTCGCGCGCCGAGGTCGCCTGTTGAACGCTGTCCCGCGTAGCAGCGACGCATGCACGCGTCACGTAACAAAGGAGCTGCTCTCGTCACGCAGTCGGGCAGCCAACTTATGCAACTACATTATCGATTCTCTCTCTCTCTCTCTCTTTCTCTAGTTGCTATAATCTCAAAAAGAAAGACAAAAGAAAGTAGAGCTAACCCGTTACATGATCCGAAGGCGCATTAGGTAGCTCTTGATGCGGTGTGTACGCGCACGCATTGTCGCACGAGAGCGCAAGTATACATACACTCGACCCGAAACTGCACTATTATTACATGTATAGAGCGCTGCAAGAGCCGGTTCCCCGCGCACGTGTTTATTTCCACAATCAGGCGAGTCATAATGCTATTATCAGAGGGTGGCTAACGGACCGGGCGGCTTTCGGCTCCTCGCACCCCCGCTGCTGTTGCTACTGCTGCTACTGTTCCACCCACTATATACGTACCAAGCCCTGATTGTACGCGTTTGACCCACTGGAATCACGCTCAACCTGTCAACGCTGTGCGACTGTCTGCGCTCGGGGGATTGCCTAACTTCGATACTTCTTTTTTCCGTTGGGCTGGGAGGTATAGACTGCCACTGATTTCTTTCATCGCATGCCCCATTTTTACAAGTGCTTCCAATAACTACTTGTCTTGCATTTCTGTATATAGAAGTGTGTAGTAATTAAAAATAAAGTGGATATTATAAGCTTTTGTATTTATTATTTATTATGGGTAATACTACAGTTTTGCGTGATTACCAGTGCTCTGAATCAAACTTTTATATCGGAGAAAGATTATAAATTTCTAACGCTTCTTTATTGTAATTACAGTTCTTAGCAATCCATATATACGTTTTTATACCGCTGAAAACTGACTATTTTGATTAGATTCAAGGGTTTAAGGAAAATTAAATGTAATAAAGCGAGAAAAAAGATTATAATTTTTCATCACAAGCAATGGATCGCTACCGAATTCATTAGAATTATATATTTTACAAACGCAGTGCATTATTGGAAATACAGATTAATATACCATCAATATTATATTTGACCATTGATAAATGCATACATTGTGGAGCTAGATTTTGGCGTAATATTTGTAAAGCGACATAGTATAAAGCGACACGTGCAAAGCAAGTGTATAGCGGAATGGATTCCTATATAATACGGCGCGAGCACGACTGACTCGTTTCGATAGAAACCTCTCGATCTCTCCCAAAGAGTAGCACAATTTTTTTTCTGACTACCGATCGTTATGAATTATATTACAATAGCAGCCTCGTATATACGAAATTATAATTATCGCAAGCAGGCTGCTTTTATAATTTGCTCACATAATAGCCGAGTGCTCTCAATATCAATATATCGGAAAAAAGTTTATTAAATTCCTTTTCTGCAAAAGGAACAAAAAGCACGGGGATTTGCTCGCGCGCACTCGCGACGAGCGTGCCTGGACGAATCTACGGGCCTCTCTCGACGCTCGGCGAAGGAGAGAAAAGAGTCACGCGCTCCGAGCGCGCGTATACCGCACGACGACGCTTTGACTAGATATACCCCTGATGCGTTTGATTTATTGTGACGGTCTTCTGTTGTCGCTTGTAATTTGATCTTCATCAACCGTTTTTCCAGGAAATCGAAACCGAATATAAGGGGGTATTAATATCTCATTGTTTGCCGGCCGCGTTCTCGACGCTTTTCTCGCCCGCTCCCACACACACACACACACACATACATATACGCGCGCACATCGCGTGCACACGCATACGGCCAGGACTTACCATCGATATGTTTCTGTCTTCCTTCCTCTCCATCCTATCTCCCGCCCCGTGTCCCGTGTCCTCCTCTAACTCTCTCTCTCTCTCTCGCTCTCGCTCTCTCTCTGCACTCGGGCTCTTTTCCGTTCTCCGCTTTTCCTCTTTTTCACTTTACTTTTATTCCCGGCCGATTAAAGTGAGTGCAGCTTTATCATATCCGGACGCGACCTCGGTGATTCCGTTCAGCTCAGAAATATAACGAAGAGTGCACATAATTTTCGTATTTTTTACAAAAAAGAAAAAAGAAAAGAAAAAAAAAAATACTTACCCAATCCCGGTGTCCGTGCTTTTTTCCAGATTTTTTCGTCGCTTTCGAATTCACCCTGAGAATACCATGCAATAATGAAGCGCGTTGAAATTATGCCGAGTGCATATTATAATGTGTAGTGAGATACGATGAGCATAATCATTATATAGAAATGATGCAAAATGGATTGCAATTTTATCCATTTCGTGGGACATCATGATTACCAAAATTATGATCATTTTTTGTTTGTTTTGTTTCCTTGCTTTTGAATGATTTAGAGAATGCATTAATACACCTTCGTTTCAACTGTTTAGGGTTTCAAAAGCTTAAAAAAAAACCTTCATGAAAAATCGTGTATTATAAAGGATCTCATTAGACATGATTGGAACGTTTTATACAAGATGTACAATACGTTTTCCGAATCCAATCCAACAATGATTATTGCACTTTTGGTATACTTTATCATACAGCTTGTTAAGTTCCTATATCGTTCCGCGTACCGCGTCAGGACATTCAGCTCGCTGCAGCTACAGGCGCTGTGCTGATTACTTTACGCGCCGACTCGTCATTTCCTAACTGATTCCGGCGCACAGATTTTACTACCAACTCTCCGAATTTTCGACAGGAACCGAACTATCCAGAAGAAGATATTATTAATTATAGTTAAGTTCAAGGATTAATCGGAGATAGATCGAGTAAGTTAGAAGCAGTCCCGTTGACGCGTCTTTTATACAAATGCGCTTGAACGGACATCAAGCTCGTTTCGAACGAAACGAATTAATTTCAATGTCAATTTATTAATTTGAAACGATAGTCAAGATCCTACACATATGTATTATTTACGTCCTTTCGGGACGCGTAACACTGCCCATAAAATATTGCTCCGGGAGACAGAATAGTAATCTATTTATTGTTATACTAACATTTTGCAGTACTAGAATTTTTCGTCTGATATTTTACCCTACGTGCGGTCATACTATTACAACATATATTATAATAAATGATTTAGCATCAACATTTTTCTCGAGAATAGACCCACTTCCACAATTGACAAATCAGCCATTAGAACCAAGTGCTCGAAAAACAAATCCCGCAATAACAAGTCCCAATTCGACAATTACATTAGGCATCGGATCGCCATAGCTTCCACCCAGCCGCGCACAACTATTATATACAACCATTCATAATTAATCCGATTAGCGCAAGTTCCCTCAAAGTTATACAATCTTCTGGTGGACGATAATAGCCAAGAAGACTCGAGAGCAATCTAGACTTACGTATAGTATATACTTGAAGGCGGGAAGGACATGGGTGGAAGGAAGCAAGAGGCTAAGATTCCAATCAAGATACGGGGAGACAAACCGAGCCGAGCCGCTGGACTATATAGCGGAGAAGCTGGGGCCGAACAATATCTTAGTATCGCGCTTATCGGCGCCGGGCCATCTTCAGCCTCAATAACCTTCACGAGATTCGTCCTGTTCCGCCTAGACGTTTGCGACTAACGAACCCACCGATGCGCGCCCTCCCCATCCATTGCACGGTAACGCGGACCGCAGCGCGTCTACTTTACGATGTGATTCCCTCGACGTGTCCTTCGTCCATTGACTGCCTTGGTCCTTGTGCCATCTATGCCGCGTGTATTAGTATATGTAAGCAGTGCTTGATTTGATATTCTCGAGGGATGGAAATTGTATTGTTACGGGCTTTGACAAATTTATTGTAAATCAGACGGACATTCGTTTGGTAACTAGTCTTCTGCATTTGAATGGTTTGAAACAATTGACCGTATATGAATCAAACGCATATGTTTAGCGTCGGGAAAAAATAAGCGATACTCTTATTATTTTACTGAGGCGTGAAAGAGGAAATCTAAATCCACATATAAAAGTGCTATATATATATATGTCTTATAAATTAACGGTTCAGATAGTATATTTAAGTTTTCATCAAACTAACGCCCACTCGTTATAGACTGGAGGAGTGAAAAACGGGGGCACAGACTTGTCGGGTGGAAAAAATTTGGTAAAATGCAGATACAGGGGGAATGGAAAGGAGACGGGATCCTTGCCAGATGGCACGTGGGCGTACAATAGATATATACGCAGAGGCGCGCGCGCCAACTTCTCGACTATATCCGCGCCGTCCGATTTCGAGTGGTCGTTAATCGAGCCGCGGTCATAAAAAGGATCCGCCAAGATCTATATAATGTACCTGGGCGCACGCTCGGAGTGATCTTCGATACGAGCGCTCGAGCCTCTACGCCTATACCTATATAAGCTGGCTTTTGTCGGGCTGGCACTTAATGGCTTTACCCTGTGTTGGCGCGTGTCTATATACTGTGTTATAACGGACACGTGCGCGTTTGAGAGTCGAGGTGTAGCAGACGGATGTGTTAGGATTTCGGGATGTACGCCCGCATACGATGATGATGCTTTTTCATTTGCTTCCAAAAATTTTCTCCCAGTTCTTTTCGATATTGTGTAGTTGTTTTTTTTTATTATCATGGCAAAGTGTGTGGAAAATTTACAATATAAAGGTCTACTGTGCGTACGATACTAATATTAATAATTAGTGTAATAGTGCTTTATTGCATATACGGAATTTCGACCAGGTTATTCCATGTAATATATAATAATTTATATCTTTTTTGCTAGGTGTGTGCTTGACTTTTTTTAGTTTGAAAATTTAATATCTGTATTAATCACTGTTTCATAAGTAATTTTGAGAATTCACCATTATAAATAATAATTCATCCGGTTATTTAATAACTTTTTAATGCATGCAAATGCAAAGAGTCACATATTGATAGTAATTAGATATTGAATCGATTTATTTTACAGTAATATACAGTAAGTATATTAAAAATTTATTTTATTTACGATAAAATCTTCAATAACGCTGTTTATAAAAGTCTCTTTAATTTAAGTAACAGTAAAGTAAAGGTAATCAATCATCTAATTGGAAAAAGTTAAATATTAAATCTATAATTTATTATAATATTAGTTTAACCATTTCTTTTATCACGAGAATTTAAGTAAACTAATTTTCATACATAAGTTATTATAAATATTTTAGTATTTAAAAAATGCATGTCGTACAGGATCACAAATACTTATATAAAATAAAAATTAATTTTATCAATGATAATGTAGTTGGTCAGAAATTTGTTTCTTAATATTTTTAAGAATCAGCACGTCAATTTCATGTTTCTATACTCACTGCAACATAATCCACAATATTATTTGTCTTTTGTTCAACAATCCAATTTCATAGTTACTATTCAACCTTATAACATTAACAATAAAGCTAAATCTGAAAGCGGCATCCTCGTAATCATAAGCCGAAGTCATCTCAATTAAAAAAAGACCAGTGGAAATAAGCCAGTTCCTTTCACGAAGCGCAAGAAAGCAGGTAAAAAAAACGAGAACAACAACGTCGTCGAAGCGACCGTTGGGATACTTAAAACCAGAAAAAAAAACAAAAATTATCCTTGGGAGATAAGCAAATCCAGTGGGGGGGCACAAGTCGACGGTTGGCCCCAACGACATCGAGGGGGGACATATACACAGGGAGTAAAGGACAACGACGAAGACGACGGAAATCGCTTGCGCGCGCGCTCATCGTGCAGCGGGGGCCCATCGTTAAGAAAGTCAGCGTTGCGTGAAAGTCCGCGGTGACGGTCCGCACGCCACCGCAAGGGACTCCTATACAGCCGCACGAGGCGTGCACGCGCGCGCGCGACACCTTGACGATGTGTATTACCTATATAGGTGGAAGTTGCGCGTGCAGTGCACCTATAGGGGGGCTGTGTATATACGCTATATCGTTCCACAGTCACAGGAAATCGTGAGCGACTTTTGGGGGAGTCGGCGCAGCGTGTCCAAGACGTTGGCCTCCCTGGCTGTATACCTATATATACACTGTTTAAAGAGCGCCGACCGTTTCTCTTTGTACGTAAGGAGTGCGTTAGAGCGGATACGTTTAAAGGAGCATCTGCGCTTTGTAAGGCGTACATGTATATCTAAGCGTGCGGTGTTTTCTTTAATGGGTCTTTTTTGCCGTGCGTTCGATTAAATGGAAAGTTGACGGTGTAACATATGCGGACAAAAGTGGGTATAGACTTGACGTTCTGTGTGTGCGGTCGAATCGATTTAAACTTTAAATGGACGCCGTGACGAATTGCTTTTCTTTTTTTTCTTCTGTCTCGTTGCGATGTGACATCACTCGCTGTGCGTTTAAAAAGGCTTTTCAATATTTGAGCGTGGAAAGTACGTTTTCGGACAATGGAGACCGAAGGTATCTGACGCGCAAAAGTAATAGGTTAATTTTATATGGAGATAATGGGACCGCTTAATTGAAAAGTCTCAATTGATAAGTGCGCGTTCCTTTCCTAGTAATATATCGCAAATAAATGAATAATTGAATTTTTGATTAATATTAATTATTTTTCTCTTAGTTTCAATTAGTGAAATTTCACTTAAAAGTAGAGCAAAATGTGTCGAAGTTGTTAGACAAGTATTAGAAAATTTTCAACCTCGAATCTAACTTCACGTTGAGTCGATAATTCTCCTCGCAATCTTACATTTTATTTGAGCAGCATAGTTTCTTAATAAAATATTACTTTTCAACGGCAAAAGAAAAGTTTATTCAATCGTTCGCGTACCTCATTTTTTGGCTCGATCGCTCAAGTAAAATTTACCGAACTAGTTCGATAGTTTCTCTTTAATCGTTAAGCAGATGTTGCTTAACGCGTTCAGCTCGCGTTTTTAGGTAAATTTTAGGTCTAGAAGTTTATCTGAAAAACACTCATTTGTGGGCAATGACCAATCTTAAATGATTTTAAATTTAGGGATTATTTTTCTTTTACGAACCTAATGTTTTATTTATTTGTTCGTCATTATGATTAATTGCGTTATTTTACAAATACTTATTTATCCATTTTAAAACGATTACATTTCTAATGCTTTCCGTGCTGAAAAATCATTTTCGAACGATATTCCAGTCGTTCCGCACGAGTCGTCCGCAACTCAACCCAATCACTAAATAAATAGTTCCTTGAGTATGAGGAGAAGAGAAAAAAAGAGAGGAAACGAAGGCGAAGTCGGTATAATTCCATTATCCGGCAAATCCTCTGGCGCGTTCAGTGATTTTGGGCGGAAGTTGGTCGGGGCGGCGTCTCGGCGATCGTTGAATGCGCGAAATCGCGGTGCTTTGGGCGCGGGCCTGGTTCGGGAGGTCTGCCCTTGCACACACGCATATGCACGGGACGCGGCCGGCTCGTACCGAGCCATTCGGGGAATGCGAACCGCGCGCTGTCTGTGGGGCCGCGAGGCGATATATAGTGGCCGGTGTTCTCTCTCTCTCTCTCTCTCTCTCTCCCGTTCACCAGGAGATTCGGACGCTATTACCGCAGTCATTGTCCAGCGGAAATCATTAAACTAAAATCAAACTGTACCAGTCAATATTCTCGGTGCGAGGGAGGGGGTTAAAGTCAGTCTCCCCGGCTTCGGCCCTATTCTAAAGGCATTCATGCCAGCCGCAATTCACGTACAATCAAACGGCGGTGCGGCCAACTCGCAATTTACTTTTCACCGACTCTGTTACCCTAAGAATGCACGTTTCGAGTGTCGAGGCGCGGCCACGAATGGCAGAAACCGACAGATTAATGTTGATTTATTGCTAGATTCGTTAAAATATTTAGAGTTATTGCGTTAATTTTAAAT
This sequence comes from Megastigmus dorsalis, assembly GCA_900490025.1. Lineage (NCBI taxonomy): Eukaryota > Metazoa > Arthropoda > Insecta > Hymenoptera > Megastigmidae > Megastigmus > Megastigmus dorsalis. The sequence continues at coordinate 8,841 of UELU01147571.1, forward strand.
ATATAATAGCTTATACTACTATGTAATGAAGGTATAGAGTGCTCGTGTATAATTGGTTTAATTTTTGTTAACAGAATTTTAAATGTTGTACTCGAAACAACGAATATAATTCCGTACTTAATGCAGGCTTTATCCAAAAATTTTAATTTCATAAAACTTTTCACCTCCCAGCGTGCCTTACAATATTTTCGACATTACCGGCGGAGGAATAAATTAATTAACCAGTAGTGGACGTAGCAAACAAATATTAAACTGGAAATATCGTAGGGGCGTTACTACAGCGCAAATATACGAGGCTCTCTTTTTCGGAGCTGGGAAAAAAACAAATTTTAATTAACTCAATAACGAAGGTAAATTTCGTGCGCCTCGCGTATGCATTCTCCAGTTTGCCGCGTGCGTCTCGACCTATGGCCGCGTACAAATAATTTTTCTGAAACGAAATCCGTGCCGGTCGCGCAATAATGACAATAAAGACATAGCTACCGTACACAGGCGCACAATCCGAGCGAAGCAAAAAACAAGCCTTGGGACTCTTTTGAAACAACCTCACCTTAACCCCAGCACCACCCAGACCCAGGCGTGCACCTGTATATCCCGACTAATAATAAAGAAAGGCCACGTACTAGCGCGACAGGCTCACTTTGTGAGTGGCGCATATCAAAGGGACCAACCGGAAATACAGTCGGCGTCGAGAAAAAGAGAGAGAGAGAGAGAGAGAGAGAGAGACATGGCCCGCGAGGAGGACAAAAAATGAGGGGGAGATGGTCGCGCGTGAACGCATCCCGAAAAGAAAACGCAGAGAGTCCTGCACACATACATCGAAGAAATTTTAATAACAAAATCCCCAGGAATGAGAAAATTAGCCATCAGCAGCAGTGCGCCGGGGATTCGCTTAAACGATTCCTCTCTCTCTCTCTCTCTCTCTCTCTCTCTCTCGTCGCCGAGAGAAGGTACAAGACACACCGGTGTGTATTCTCGTGTTCTCTCTCTCCTCCCTCTCTCTCTCTCTCTCTCTCTCTTTCTGCCTTTGATTGCACTGCGGGAGCAACGACTAAAAACACCCGCGCCGTGTGTGCACATATAAGCGAGCAGAGAGCGCCCGAGAAAACAGTCGAAAGAGGGAGAGGGAGGAGAGAGAGAGAGAGAGAGCAGCGGGAGGGAGCTACGAGACTCGCTCATTCGCGCTCTGCCCTTTTCATTTCGCATCTCCGAGCGCGAGAGGTTATTATACGTATTACAACTCGGAGCACGAATCTGCGGCTCTTGCATACATGGACGGCCCATATGGGTGTGTGTGTGTGTGTGTGTGTGTGTTTGAACGAGCGAAAGAGAGACAGCTAGGGTCGAAATGTCATCGAGCGGTACGAAGTTGCTCTCTCTTTCTCTCTCGCTCTCCACGAGAGTAGGATTGCTAATACACCGGGCTGTCAGTGGCAGCAGCCGCTGAGAGACTGTCTCCAAACGATCCGTCGTTTCGACTACGCAAAACTCAGGGACTTTCGGTCAATCCCTTCCACTTCGTCGTATACGGCGACGAAGCTGGATCTGCCGGCCTGCTGGTGTTCGACCCCTTATACCGCGGAGAAACGTCACAATCAACTCGTGTATATAAAATATATTAGGAGTTTAGCTGGACTGATTCGAGATCAATGTACTTTTGAATGATGGTAAATTTATAACGAATCGGGCACTGAGATGGCCAATTCAATTTTGATGAAGGAAGAATTTGTTACGAGTCACCGATTTTGTGAATAGTTGTATGAAAAAATATGTTTGAAATTGAATATAGTATATAGACATTAAAAGTTCCTATAATTTCTATCGTGGCATAAAACAAGCAAGGGAAGTATAATTTATTGACAACTTGGCAAGCCCGAAGATAACGTTGATGCGTTAGACCATACATAGGCATAATAATTTTTGAGAAAAAATTATACGAGTAACTAAGTTACCATTTTGTCTGTGTCACCAAATTTTGTTGTGACTCGACTGCGCTATAAATTTGAATATTCAACGAAGTGCAGTTACAGAAGCTTCCAAAATGTTGCTACTTTTTATCAGCATATGTGGTTCGTTCGATCGTTAGAAGCCTTCTTTCTTATAAAGTATTATTATACAAGAATTATACACGGTTTCGGTAAAATGGACGACCGATAAAAATAATGTTCTGTGAAAAAGCAGCGAGCGAGTTAGATAGTCGTTAAAGAACGTTACGTTTGTGCCTCGAATTTCTGCTTAAAGTTTTTTAACGATCGAATAAAACATGTATCAACTTTGTGAACCTGTCAAAAGGTGCAATATATCGGTGTTTATATTATTTAGAAGTTTACAGAACAAGAAGAATAATGTTAAACTTTATCTTTCGCGAGTTTCAAATATTAAAACATTTGAAACATTCGAAACAAATCTGAATGAAAATATGATATGTTATACAATACTTTTAACCGTGTACATTTGAAAGATTGTCAAAATTTTCAAGTATATTTAAAAATTTATAGTCCGAAAAATTCTGTAGTTGCAGGACAACGATGTACATACGATGTATACTCTCTATTACTTAATTATACACGAACTCGAAGCTATTTTCACAATTGCATATTATATACCTTATAAAACTTTTTTTCTTTATAATGTATTCCAAAACCTGAAATGAGAATAGAGTATTAGTTCAACATTTTGATGAATAGTCCATACATAGGACAAAAGAAATAAGACTGCACATTCTTTTCGAAGCATGTTTACCTATTTGAATAAAGCAAGTCTTATGATAAAAATAATTTCAAAAAAGCTTATAGTGAACGGTGTTGAATCTTAAATTAATTCTGTAATTGCATTATAATTAAAGTAAGATTACTTATTGAAACATTGGCTTCCTGGAGCCTGCATCGTACAATAGATTTCTCGTGCAACAGGAACAAACAGTTGCGGTTGGATGGGTCCACAAGTGAATTGTACCTTATTAAAAAAAATTTGCACTGTATAGTCGCGGAGCGATCCACGTTAATATTTCCTTTCGCTCTTGATTGCGGCTCTTCGATTATTCGAGGCATCGAATTAGCCCACCCAGTTTACGTAATCACGGAGTGTATATAGTCGCTCGTTCTGCTCTGACTCTTCTTTCCTGATTGGGCCGATCGGTTCCTTCCGTCTTCCAGCGTGAAGTTTTTGACGCGTGTGCAGTCACGAGTCCCCTAGCGGCCATCTGTTAACTTATATGCCGCTTTTAAGTCAAGCCTATACTCGACACCGGAAGCGACGCAAATGACGTTCCTGTTACCATTGCATATAGGTTCACTCGACTCTATATTACCACTTGTGCTTTGAATGGAAAATATGTGTACTTTACGGAGCTTATTATACTTATTAAAATTTGCCGTGTGTTTTATTGAATATTGGACTGCTAATTGGCGAAAAATATTTTTACTAGAAAATTCATTGGATTTCTGCCTCAAAATCCGGTTGTAAAAACCGACGATTCGCGATCATCTTATTATTTTTCAAATTTAAGTTGATGCAACGTATAAGCATAAGGATTTCGTGCGTTGATTGAAAATACGAAAATTCTTATGCTTTAAGTAAGAGCTCGCGAGTCGGTACTCTATTTTCCAATCGGATACCGCGTTGTATCCGTGACACTCGAAGGATTCATTTGCATGCACGCGGGGGAGGTGCTCGCGTCATCACCAGAGCCATAAGATCCAATGAACGCAGCTCCGCAAAAGGATGATCATCAGGCCACCGGTGCCCGGTAACTTCCAATAATTCAGACACGAATGTGCGGCTTTCGAGACGACTTGCCGGGACCGGCACCATTGAGGGGGAGGAGAGGGGCGTCCATCTTGGCAGGTATAGGAGAGAGAGAGAGGGAGAGGCTCGAGCAGTCGTCGCCGCCACTGCCCAGAATTAGGTTACACGCTTATCAGTCGAGGTAGGTTTCGTGTACTCATGCAGACTACATGCATCCTCGCTGATGGCCTCTAGGTGGGTAGAAAGGACTGGCTCTGGGGAGCCAGTAGTGCCGGTGCGCTATCCTCTGCACCGGAGGCTCGATCTATGGCCGCTCGAAGCTCGCAAATCAGCCGCGCGGCTCCCTCCGTCTACCGCCCACACGCCCGCACACACGCGCGCTCGTACGCGTCTGCACTAATACACTTAACCCTGCGCTGCGATGCTGGACTGTGGTGTATATATGTATGCGCACACGCGAGAAAGGAGAGATGGACGGACTTTCCATCTCTGTACCGATGCGCGCACATTCCCTGCTATGTATTTGACTTGGTTCCTGGACGAACGTATAATACCGTGCACCGTGCGCCTGTGTGGGCCTTTCTGCGCTGGTATATTTAAACTATGGGGAAACGGTGAAACGTAGGAGCAGAGAGCTCTTGTATACCAGTTCGTTTGATCGCATTGTGCTGCATTGTTTTCTAGATTGTTACTTTGCTGCTCCGTTGCGTGTGTGTGATTGGCATGCATTGGATTCAAAATGAACTATTGGTTGGTCAACAAGTTTCAGGAATCTTCATAACAGTTATATTTGATTCGTTCATCGGGATTTTACTGCACGATGATCCGTTAAACAATGTATAAGCAAATTGTAAATAGAAGATTGATATTTAACAAGAGAAACTTTGAACTATACATTTTTGATTATATTAATATAGCTCTTGTGCGCGATGATATGCCCAATCCATCCTTTTGAAAACATATTATATAATTGATTATTATATTATTTAAGAAATTTCACGCTTTTATAACTAGATGTCCTGATATTTATTTTGAGAGTTCTAGGAAAAAGATACACTTAGCACAGTATTACTAGAATGGCATAATCTTACGTAAAATTAATTCCTTTTTTCATTCAATTTTTCATCCAGTTTCCTTCTCTGACTAAAAAAGCACAAAATTTACTCAGCTACAATTTCCACCAATTACCGTTGAAAATGTTTGACTTCTGAAAAAAAAAATCAATACCTATATTATTATACAATTACGCATATGATTCGAATATTAAAATAATTTTTCTCCTCGTACTTTAAAAAGTCATATCAACAATTGTAGGTACATTGAGATTAAAAGAGTAAATAATTCTAGAAAGTGCCTTTCATAGAAGTTTAATTCATAAAGTAAATGGTCAGTTTCGAGATATACAGTAAAATTCATACGCGAAAGAAGAAAATTATTCGTTTGGAATTTCGCGTAAGCGAATTAATTTGTGCACAATGGGATTTTCTTGGTAAAGCGTATAGGCGCTTAAATACAGCATCCATCAGCGTGCGAGCCCAGTGTTTTAGGCAATAAAATGTACGTGACGGAAAGAATCGAGTGCAAAATGTTTTCTCAATTAGACGATACGTGACTTGGAATGTCTAATTAAACAAACAGTCGGAAGTAACGCGGCGTCGCGCGTGAAGAAAAAAACTTTGTCGCGCGCGCATCACTTTCTATATTGTCCTAGGACGTGTTTTCCGCGCATTTGTGTGTGTGTGTGTGTGTGTGTGTGTGTGTGTGTGTGTGTGCGTGTGCAGTAACGCGATTCTTCAACCGATTTTGTGGCGATTTTGTGCTCACATAGGCACTCGGGGAATGCCGCGGAATTATTTGCAGATATCCCATCGATAAATCGTCTGTTTACAATCGTGCATTCAGTTTTCATTTTTATTTCTATCGGTGCACATAGTCGGCGTCGCGTGCACACTCGGCTGTGTACGTGTGCACACAATATACAATATTGTCAAACGCGCATATTAGCTAGAAAATAAAAAACTCCTTGTTTTTTTTCTCCCTTTACGGCGCACGAAGTAAACTTTGCGAACTATTCGGATATAGCTATAATAAAATGCATAACGATCAATTAGGATCATTTATAAACAGACAAATATATCGGTATTTGTGTGAAATATTAAAAGGTTCCCGCCGCGCGGAAATCAACGGTATTTGCGGAGGGCAACAAAAATATATGGCCAATTCGGAATAACACTGGGGGCATATGTTACACCTTTTTTGCGCTGTTTTCAAAGTTCTTAAAAAGAGCTTCCTGCAATCCTAGATAAACTGCATCAAACAGGAAATGGTTCTCCATTTTGCCTAATGATGCTTGTTTATAAATAAGTTGTTTACGCAGATGTGAAATAAATATAAATCTGAAGTCACAGAGAACTATACATAGTAATATAAATATACATATTGAACTACGCATTTTCGATACACCAAAGATTAATATTCAGTCTTAAAGAAATCTTAAAGACGACTTAAGAAAGAACCTAAGAAGATACGACTCCTCGGAAAAGTAGGGAAAAATTCCATTCAACTGAATTAGAAGTAGAGAAAGGGTGGATTGCGGGTGCACAAACGAATGTGAGCAGCGTGACCAAAAAGAGACAACATGGCGCGCGCGCGCGGAGTCAGCGAAAGCTTAAAAACTACAAATGAAAACAAAAAAAAAAAAAAACAAAAGAGAAAAGAAAAAACAGAACGAAAACAGAAAAAAAGAGGAGAGGAAAGAAAGCAAAAAAAAAGCCGCAACGCGAAATCTGGACGAGTCGCGCGCGTGGGTGCGAGTGCAAAGGGGGCAAAAAAAAGAGTGCGAAAAAAGTGACGCGGCGCTCGGGAGGGTGGCGCTGGAAATGAAATCGACAGGGCGTTCACCTATCGGTCCGATGCTGCCGCGTGCTGCTGCCGGCCAGAGAGAGAGAGAGAGAGAGAGAGAGAGAGAGAGAGGGAGTGTGTGTGTCCGATATGTGCGTATATAGGCGGCTCCGCTTCTCTGTGTGTCTCTGCTGCTGCGCGCCACCCCGTCTCTCTGTGTATATACATATATGTGGCTATGCCATACATGTCTGTGAGTGTGTGTGTGTGTGTGTGTGTGTGTGTGTACCGCCGACATAACTAAACAAGCAACAAGTGACCTTAAAATCTGTGAATAAAAATACCGGACTGCTGCTGCTACTGGTGGCGGTGGTATTGGAGGGGTGCGGGGTAGGGGAGGACCGATCGAGCGTATATCGAGGAGCGGAGAACGGTACGACCCTGAGTAGCTGCTTAACGTATTGTACGCGCAGTTGAAGATGTTGGCGGGGTGATGATGAGTTTCTGAGGGCTGAATGATGTAAGAGATGCCGCGATGCTTGGTAATTCCATTGGGGCGATTGAATTAATGACTCGTCAGTTTGGTCGCAATAGATATTTGTTATGGGATTTGTATAGTTTTGGGATATTTTTATCGGATTATTGTGCTTAAAGACGATTGCGCTTTACTGATAGGGAATTAGAGCAACAGATATTTGATAAAAGGTAGATCGTGAACGGGTAGCATGAATGGATATCGGGAAAAATAAAAGTAGAGCACGGGTGGTAGTTCTTTTTGACTGATTATAAAGCAAAAATTGAATCAATAGCAAATAAATGGATAAAACGTAAGAATACTATATAAAAAAAGTATGGTTATCTCTCAACTTTATAGATTTTTGACGTAGAATGGATGTATTTAAATATAGATATAGGAACGTTGGAGACGTTTCTCCAACCCAGTTTAGTGAGATAAGCAGAATATCCGAATATGCACCTTACCTTAGCTTGAATTTAGTATAGCAATTGGATAGTATAGAAGTCATATTCGTACTTTATACATTTAACTATATTGTAGAAATTAAATATTCCACAACAATAAACTTTACTATAAATTTATAAAAGATTTTAACTTAGATAAATGAGTTCTTTGTTCTTATCAATGGGTAGCGGCTTTTAATAATTTTCTACAGTCCATTAAATAATCAAAAATTTAAAAATCCACTCGCAGTTGATGATTTTTAAATCGAATAAATCCGTATATAATTAATTTGTATGTTTTATTACTTCCTGGCTTATGGTATGCAAAAATTGATAATATTTTGCAATGTTACTGTAGCCCAAACAGTTGTATGTACAATTTCTACGAAGAAAAACGTACTGGTTCCCTAACTAATTTACGATTTTTCATTTGAAGATGGTGCACTCCCACAACACCTCATAATAATTATTTCAAATAAACGTAAACAACCTCGACAAAAAAAAAGAGAAAAAAGATACGAGGAGAAGGTTGGAAGAGGGATTAACGCCCAGGAAAGTTCGAAAGGAGCAGAAAAGCAGAATAAGCCGCTCTAGCGTAATTCTTTCTTCCGTTACAACCCGTTCACTCTGAATAATTAAAGATCCCGTTCATTTGCTCGGCTCCGTCTATATACGCGCAGCACACATATAAATTCCAACCTGTGCGAGCTGCTACACGAGGAGCGCAGAGGAAAGAGCAGCAACAGCTTGGGAGAAAAGCGGCAGTGGCTGGGGCGGTGGCGTCGGAGGAGGAAGAAGTGGGTTTGTACGGGGTACTCTTTCTCTCTCTCGCTCCCTCTCTCCTGGCAGCACAGATTAAAAAGCAACAAGTGATCTTAAAAAGTGCGCGCGCGAGAAAGGAGAGAGTGAGTGGGGATAAAAATACCGACGACTGATCGAGAGCTTTGCGCGCGCCTGATCCCGAGCTCCGTGGGGTGAGTCGCGGAATGACGAGAGCGCGCGCGCGCGCACACCGAGATGCAGATGGAGATTCTACCTAAGGTTGTGTGTGTCTGTGTGTGTGGAGGAGAGAAAGGCTTCTCTACGTATGGCTTGACTCTTTCTCGCTCTCTCTCTCTCTCTCTCTCTCTCTTGCTCCGTATATTGACCAATCTGACGTCAGCGAGAAGGAGAGAGACGATCGAGGCTGGAGCTTCGGCGCTTGGGCATTCCGGCTGAAGGGTGCAGCACGATCTTGAAGACGTGCAGATGCTCTTTTAGCGAGCCGCTGCTTTCTTTTTCTCCTCCTGTCTTTTTAGAGGTCGCTTTTTAATCGTGAGATAGAGGATAGTCGAGCGGTGAACGACTTCTTTCGCATATGTGTAAAGTTATTTATTTTTTTTTTTGACGCCAAGGTGAAGTGTAGGTTTAAAGGGGAGGAATTCATAAAAATTTAGATTATATATATGTATAAATATATTGACGAAATTTTTTTATTTTCGAAGCTTTCCGGTCAAATAAATCCTACGCTCAAATTAAACTTGCCAGCGCATGTAATGTTCATTTAGATATTTACCTTCTTGTTAATAATTATTACCGATTGCTCATTCAATCATTAAGATACGAATTGATATCATTAAATTTATCGTATAATTATGTATTATTAATTATAATTTCATCGTACTGTTTTGTAATTGTACATATTTATAATGTGTTGAATGTTGAACGATATTCTGTACTTTTTACTTTTTTTTCTTTTTTTTATACGCTGATGTGTATATAATGTCGTGTTACATTTGTTTCGATTCATAATTACAATAAAATCATATGATTAATATTAATGAAGTTGTAGGTAACGCACACCGATTAAAAAGGAATTTAAAAATATTACCAAGCCTAACGAAAATTCTGGTTATTGACATGTGGACCAAGACAATTTAAAAACCCGATAAAACAATTTATTCGGTGCAAGAAAGCAGGGTATATTTGTAGAAAAGCTGCGTCTGACCAACTCATTCTGAATCTACTTATTATACCAAGTAAAGTTACAGTTTTATAAAATGAACTTTAAATCAGATTGCAAAGTATTTCATAAAATTATCATTTCAATTCTTAAGAGCACCCTATGCGCAGTTTTCAATGGTGCATATATTTATTGGATATTAAGATTAGCATTTCTCTTTCTTTCCTAATTAAAAGTCTCCTTTTTGCTCAATGAAGAGCAGACCAAATTAAAAATCCTGCATATCAATCAATCGATATCTCCTTTATTTCCAAAAAAGAAAATAACCTATCGTAAAGAAAAACATCCCAATACTCGAGAAGCATCGTCATCAGCGAGTTCCCAGTCCTAACTGGTCCTACGTAGCCGCGTGTACGCGTAGCTCTGTAGAGAAGAGAAGAGCGCGTCTGCCGCCGCGAGCGCAGCAGCCTCCGTTTTCTCCAAGCTAGTTCTCACGGCGACCGCCTAAGCAGCGAGCTCGCCACTGTCCGGCAACCCTTTCTCTACCTCCCTCCGCGCCTCACCCCGTCCGACCAGTATCTCCCCCTCTGGCAACCCCTCGTCGACCCCCCCGGTCACCCACACAGCCTTGGCGAACCCTTAGAAGCCACCACCACCACTGCCACCACCACCACCTAAGCGGGGCGATTTTTCTTCGGGGTCACCAACACAGTCTCGCGCGCCCCTTCACCACTACCAACGCCGGCGATACGGGCGAGCGAAGGGGGCGAACGAGAGCCAGTGGCCGTCCTTATCTCGCGCGCACGAGCGAAACAAGAGGGAAAGAGAGAGAGAGAGGGAGAGAGGGAGAGAGACGCGGAGAAGCCGCGCGCCGACTCGCTCTTCTCTGCTGCTTCTTCTTCTCCTCCTCGACCTTCGCGCATGATCGGCGGAGATGTGTGTAGTGCAGCCTTTTCTCTCTCTCTCTCTCTCCTCCTCGCACTGTTGCCTCATCTTTTTTACTCTCGGTTAGCTGCTGTTCTTTTCTTACTTTTTTTTCTTTTTCAGCTCTCGCTCGCTGTAAGAAATGGAAATAAATGATTAAAAGAGCGATGCGCTGGTGAATGGCACTATACGGCGAGCGAAAGCCGCAACTCGCTGTGCTGCGTTGCGGGAAGCGGAGTGGGAGACGGTGTGGGGGATGAAAAAGAGCAAGCTTTTTTTCCGCTGCTTTTTTTTTCACGCGATGCGCCCCGCTTTTTACACTTGCATGTCAAAGCCATTCGATTGTGCCAAATCGCACGCTCGGCTCTCTTTCTCTCTCTCTCTCTCTCATTCTAAATAAACAACATTCCAATGGATCCACGCTTTTTTTTCCTTTCAACGTACAACCGCCGACTACAATATAAAGTACTCCGGTATAATCGATCGCGCAAACGCCTCCCTAACTCATAATCATTCGGGAGAGGAAAAAAAAATGTGCATCGCGCGCACACAACCACGGCAAATAGCGCTGCTGACATTGAAACCCACATGAGCATGTGATTGGAGCGAGCATTTCAACCCCCGCCTCCCAGTTTCCAGGCCAAACAAACGGGAAAAAAAAGCGGCACACGGGTTGGCCTTGAAACCTTTCCGCAGCGCGGAAGCAGTGACCGTGGAGAAAAAAAAAGCTCTCTTTCTCCAGCTGTCTCGCGTAGACCAAAAGAGGGCAAAGACGAAGAAGTAGGAAAAAAAAAGGGGGACAGGGTTGCCGGGGGGATTTCTTATCGGTGCGTCTTCCCCTCTCCTCGGCGCGCTCTGCACATCCCACAACGAACGAAACGGTGTGTATAGATAGACGGAGGGCTCGATCCCCTCCCTCCTTCGCCACCTCCTTCCTCGTTATGTGTATATCCGAGCCGAAAACGTCGTCGGTGTATGTCCCGGCTCTCTTTCCTTCCTCCCCTGCAATCTCCTCGCGCGTGCACCCACACGAGCAGAGAGCGTCTCACGTGTACGTACACGTGTGCCACCCCTTTAACCGATCTCTAAGCCGTCCTTGTTTAGTCACACCTATATAGGCCAGTCGATGCAATACCAGCGCTCTTGCCCGTATACGTATACGCGCACCCACGGATGCTCACGCGCACACGGTTCTATCTCTCTCTCTCTCTCTTCGGAGAAACTCGAACGCTGCGGCGAAAGTGGAGCTTACCCCTTCTACGGGGCTTCTGCAGCCCCTTTCTTATCTCTCGGTCTTTCTCTTCCTCGCGCGGTGCTTAGAAGCTGGTCAGCAGCGCTCGCGGTATACGCATCCCCCCACGCGAGCAGCGCTCGCACCCCTTTCGCTTCGAGCATCTCTCTTTCTCGAGCGCCTTGCAGCCTCCTACCATCGCGCGCGCAAGCTCCATCCGAGCGATCGCCTCGTCTCTGTCGTGCGCACGGAGGAAAGATAGGCGGGAGAGCTTGCGAGGCTGAGCTCGAGAGGCGCCACTGTACGGGCCGGCGGTGGGTGCGCGCATGCACGGCCAAGGGGGGCCAGCGGCAGCAGCGGCAGCGGCTCGCTCCACGCTCAGCTCGGCAGCGGCTCTGTGTGTGGCGCGTGGTCGTCGTCGCCTCGCGCACACGGCTTCCAGCATCCGCGATCTTCCCGCTCTCGCGCGCTCACCCACACAGACACCGAGAGAGAGAGAGAGAGAGAGAGAGAGAGAGGGACGGCATAAGTGTACCGCGCGTACAGAGAGACAGAGAGAGAGAGAGAGAGAGAGAGAGAGAGGGAGGAAGGAGTCGCGGGGGAGCCACTACCACTGCCAGAGCGCGGGACGCGCGCAAGCGGCTCGCTCTCTCTCTCCTCCGCCTACCCGACCGGCGCCTCCGTGTACCGCCGCCGCCGCCGCCGCCAGTTGCGCGCCCGCAAGCCCGCAAGTTCGCGCGACGCTCGTCCGCCGCCGACGTGAGAGGGACTCCGTCGTACGTAGTTAGACTTGCCGGAGCTCGCGCGAGACCGAGAGAGCGAGAGAGAGAGAGACAGGGAGAAAGAGACAGAGAGAGAGAGACGGGAGTGGGAGTGAGAGAGAGAGAGAGAGAGAGAGAGAGGCGAAGGAGGTAGAAGAAGAAGAAGAAAGCCGAGGCGAGGAAGGTGGCAGCAGGCTGGTGGCTCTTGGAGGGCCGACGAGCGAGTGTGAGAGCGGCAGCTGTGGCAGTGAGAGCGCGCGGCGCGCACTACTTCCCACACACAACACACACTGTACACACCGCCAGCAAAGGGCCGCGAATATCCTCGCGCGATGACGAACCGTCATTCTTGATCATCTCCGAACAGTAGTACATGTTATATATACAACAGAGCTGCGGGGCCAAAGACGACGACGACGAGGACGAGGACGACGCGAACCGTGCGCGCGCCAAACATTGCCGGCCTGGCCCCCCTCGTGTGTTCTTCCACCGATACTTTTTACTCGCACTCTCTCTGCTTATATTATACATATATACAACTGGGTGGCAGAGGACTCGAGCTGTTAGCTGGGTGTCAGTGACGAGGATACCCGAGCATTCCACGAGACGAGGTCCCGATGAGCGAGGCTCCGCATGTGTTTTTTGCATTTTTCTAACTCTCTCGGCAGCTGCAGCATCAGCAAGTACAACTTATCCGAAAGTTATTCCCTTTCGTTTCGCCTTATGTAATAGTTCGAGGAGGTGGTGGAGTTGGACGAAAGGGAGGACGGAACCGAGTCTTTGCTTTTCCTTTTGTTTTTCCGTTTCTTTGCCTTTGTTATACGTGCCGAAGTATATATATGTATACGGAGTTCGATGCGCGTGTGGAGCGCGGAGCTTTCGGTTGAAGCCGCTCGTGACTGTCATCGGCTGCGACCAACGACAACGACAACGACAACAACAGCACCTATCGAGCATCTCGGCTGAGCGGCGAGACGGTCTTGGTGTACTGATGACTTCGGTCGTCCGATTCGCCGGCCAACAGCAGTCAGGACTGGCAGGAGGCGGCCAAGTGGAGTCTAGTGAATTTTTGCGAGTTCGGGGGGGAAGAGAGAGGAGATTGCGCCGGCTCGTCGATTAAAAAGGGACGATAAGCGCTCCGGCGATCTTTTCTGCTCGACGCAAGCGAGAGCTTTCTCGTCGATGGAGAAAGGTGAGTTTCAGATAGGACACTTGTGTGTGTGTGTGCGTGTGTGCGTGTGTATGTGTGTGTTGCTTTTTACTTTTGTTTCCTTTATAGAGAATGCAGATGAATCGAGATTATCCGTACTTTTTGGTTGAGATATCTGAATTAGTTTTCTTTTCTTTTCTTGCTTTTATTTATCATTGGATGTTTAGAGGTATGATTGCTGGGTGGCTCGTAGTGTGCGAGATAGGAGAAGGGTGGGCAACGCAAAGTGCTGATAAAAAGAAAAACATGTAAACACGGTGGATTCTTGGTGATGGTGACTGTGATGAACAAAAACATTGTACGTTGCAAGTGAAGTTTCGACGGACAGAGTCGAAAAGAAAAAGAAAAAGTGGACATTCGGTGCTTAATCAGTGCAGCTGAGAAGATACGCTGAATCGAAAGACTGTCCGAGAGATGTTTGGCCAGATAAATTTGGCGCGATGAGTATAGTTGACGGGATATGGTGATGCGACATAATGTCATCGGACTGTTTTGTGCAATGCAAGTGCGAGCTGCGCGCCGAATTCCGCGCACGGAACAAGAGAAAAATAATAAACGAATGGATAAAAACGCAAGGATTAAAATACATTTTTCAATTAATCATTAATTATCGGTTTTAATGAATGACCCGTTTAATAATTTAGATACATTTGAATTAATTATGCTAATTAATGATAAAATTATCGTGTCATTTAAGTGTTTAATATACTTGTACCAATATTTACTATGTTTGTCGGGGATATCAAAACAGCTCGCAATTAATAAATTATGCAAAAATAATTAAATTGGCTCGAATTAAAACAAATATTATAATTAATTAAGATGTGTCTATAAATTTTTCGTAATTATTTAAACACCTCGTAAGTGCATAATTGTCTGTCTAATTTAAAATAATTCGATATAAAAATATTTTTCTTATTTCTATAGCTTTACCAGTACATAACATAATTTCACGTACCTGAAAACAATTTTAAACCGTAACATATTTTTACAATTTTGGATAAACAATAAAATAAAAAATCTATCGTTATTACTTTCTTTTCATATACACGGTAAACCACTAATTAAATAAAATGAACGAAAACTCTATAAAAACTTTGAGAATACAATAAAGTTCATTTTACTCGTTCTTTATGCAAATCTCCACCGTCGAAGCTCCATTCAAACTAGGATGCTCGAGCAACGGGACGCGACAATCAAAGTAGACACACATTTCTTTTCGATTTCAATGGAACGGAAAAACAATTGAGCGCGAAAAGTTTTGTTCTCAGTCCGCGCGCGTCTTCCGTTTCGTTCAAACTCCTTGGAAGTAGATAAACGCCGGCCTTGTCAGACGGATAAATGCGCGCGTTCGACTCGGCCTTGCTCCGACCCAACACCAGCGGCAATAGTAATCCGACGGCTAAGTGGCTCAAGCTAACTTTAACGATATATTCCAATTTGAATCGAGAAAAACTTTTCTGCATTTTGCGCAATTTTTTTGCCTGGATGCAGAGAGAAGAGAAAGAGTCTTCGCACCAGTGCAGTAATTACGACAAGCGCGAACGGGATTCAACTCTACTATCATAACTTTCTTCAAGATAAGAATAATGATTTGCGACTAACAATAGTTTATTCGAGAATATTTTTATTACTTTTTGGAGTAATTTCTACGAATTTAAGACGGTTAAGACTGTTTAAGAAAATTTATTTAACCACTTTTATACACCACTCGTTGAGTACTTACATACAAAATAAGACAAATAAAATACAATAGCGATAGAATAAAGTAAAAGAAATAACGAGCATCATTAAAAAAATTAAACATTTTCCAATCTTACATCAATCATATCCCTTTTTTTTAAAAAAAGCAAAAATAACGAGTATATCGTGAAATGTAAGAACGCATCACTCGATAAAACACAAAAATATCTGTCACTTCACAAAAGACAGCCGCGACAAAAATCTGACTAAAGACACGCAGAAGGAACGAGTCGGCGAAGTAGAGTGCACTTCACTTGAACAAAGCAAAATAGCCATATTTCGGCACGATTCTCAACACGTGGAGCTCGCGCACGTAGAAAATGGGGAACTAAACGAATCCAGTCTACTCGCACATCTGACTTGCGCGATTCTTCGTGGCGAACTATAAGGTCGGCCCCGTGTACCAAAGACCAGGGGCTCGCACGCGTAAACGGCCACTAGGTGATGGAACTGGTCGAACCGGTCGGACACAAACACGCACACACACACACACACACTATGATACAACCAACAAAACCAGCAAAGATAAAAAAAGAAAAAAAAGGGAGACCGAAAGAATGAAAAGAAAAAAAGAGGGTGCGCGAACAATAGAACGAGGCTGCGAGCGTTCGTAATCGCGGACCGAGTATAAATGTGCAGCGGACTTGACACCGAGCGCGCTTGGCGATCACCAACAGCGGCACAGTGGCACACCGGCGATCGATGCTCGCGCCGCGCGTATAAACAGCTAATAATCAAATGAATCGCGTCATAAGCAATCGGCCCCCACCCCCCTCCTCGCCCGTAACACTCCCGGCTCTCTCTCTCTCTCTCTCTCTCTCTCGATCATTGTAGAGGGGTACATATCGCGTGCGGGGGAGAGAGAGAGGGACGATTATACACATGTGGCAGCAGCAGCAGCAGCAGTAGCAACACACCGCAAAAGTATAAAATGAGTATCGAAGCGTGTTGCGCGTATGTCCCCTGGTCGATCGGGGTGGGAGAAGTGATTTTCGCGATTCCAGTGGTGGGGGGGGACATCGAACGCGGCTCCGTGTGCCCGTAGGAGTCCGCGTATGCGTGTCCGAATTAATTCATGGAAAAATTTATAATGTTTGCATCGCGGTCTGTGTGTGTGTGTGATTGGGGATCGCCGCCGCGTGTTACGAACCGCGTGCCGCCTAGTGAGAGGGAGAGAGAGGAGTTCGTGGGAAAACGCGGGAAAACGCGTTGATAATTAGGACGTTTTACGCTGCCGAGAGCCGAGAACTACGCGTCGCGGTTTGAACGATGCACTGTGCGTTTGGGGCTTTGAGCGCGAATGCGCGGAGCTTTCGATGTATGGCACTCTTTTTTTTCTAGTTTTTCATTTTCGATTAGTTTCGCTCTTGTATTTTGGGGCTCTCTTTTTTTTGAGTAGGAAGATGAATGGATGCAGTTGGGTGGTTTTATTTCTGTTTTTTTTTCCCATAGGTGCGAAGTTTACTCGAGTCTTGGTTCCACCGTTCGGTTAATTTGAATAGTTGTGAATGCTTTTCATTTTACTTTTGAATCAAAGTAGCAGATTATACTGGGAGTTATTTATAATTATTTTATATATATATTATATATAAGTATCTCGATTCTTCTACATTGTAGTATTGTTTGCATGCTTTACTGTATTTGTACTTTTATGTAATGAAATTATAATATAAATGATGCACAAAATACAAGTTTATGATATGTACATTATATAAAAATCTAAAAATCTTCGATTGATTCTTGTACTTGTCATTAATCCATGAAAAAACATATAAAATGGTATTTCCTAACTGAAAAAGTCATTTTATACGTATTTTTACACAAATGTATTACGTAATAGAAAGATATCTCTTATCACGAAAGACAAGGAATGTGATCTTTCTTGAAACTTACGATAAAGCCCTTAAATGCACAAAATTACCATTGAAAACTAGTTTTGTTACCTTTATTGCAAAAAAGTTTCTAACTAGTAGTTTGAGATCATGAAAGTATATTTGGAATGACTAAATTCATAATTGAAGCTTTGATAATACAAAAAATTGTTATAACTCTTCTTTGAGAGTGTATTGAGTGTAAAGTTCACTGACATAGTCGAAAAGCTTTAAAATTTTTCTATCATGGCATAGAATATATTGGAAAAAATGTTATAACATTCATTGTCTTAGCAAAATATATTCTCAAAAGAATGAAAATCTTGAAAACTGTATAATACATGTGCAAAAAAACGTATTTCGAAAGCTGAGAAAAAATCCTTCCAAGTTTTCGTAAAGAGTCTTTGCCAAACAATCCACCTTGCGCACGGAGTAAATTCACAAAAAAGTCAATTTTCACTATAATTGTTGATAATAATTGTGAACGTACTTCCTGCGAAAAAAGCCAAGTTCTTGCGAAAAATCCGTCTCCAAACTATGTTCGCACGAGCGCATAAGAGCCCGGAGCTCGTCAAAACACCCAGAAACGCAAAGACCCATCCCCTAAAACTGCCAAAAAGTACAAGAATCAAGGTCGAAAAAGTGCGACGCAAAAAAAGCAAGAGAGAAAGCGAGAGAGAAAGAGAGAGAAAGAGTTGGAAGCACAACATCCCGATCGTCTTGATCACACGCGGTTGAGGGTCATCGGGCTACCCAGATGTTCGACGGCGACGTAGCCGTCAGACAGACCTGGGGTGGGGGTTGCACACGTTGCCACGAATTCGTCACACACGGAGCGAGATCGAACGCGCAAAATAAAAACGCGAGTGACTCGCCTATATAGGCACGTATATTGAGAACTCGACCGGATGGTGCAAAAAGAGAGAGAGAGAGAAAGAGACAGAGTGAGTAGGGGAAAGAGACGCGCGCCGCGAGACGGAAGAGGGGCTCTCGCAGTCCATCTCTCTCTCTCTCTCTCTCTCTCTCTCTCTCTCTCTTTCGTTCTCGTGTGTTCCCCTGTCGAACGGAGAGTCGGCGTGTGTATCGAGAGCGAGAGAGAGAGAGAGAGAGAGAGAGAGAGATAGAGAGGAGAAAGGGACGAGCACAGTCAGACACCGAAGTCACCGATATGTGGGATATATGGGGGAGGAGACGGGGGAGGGATGCGAAAAAAGGAAGACGAGAGGAGGATGCAATCGAAAGTATCCGGCTGATACTCTGTTTGTGTATATTTTTTTCGCGATGCGCACTTGTCCGCTCGCTCTGCGTTCGTTCTGATTCTTTCTTGTCATGGGAACAGATGATTTTTGTTCGCTCAACCACTTATGCGCCGGACGCGTCGCTTGTACTTCCCATTATCTCGCGCCATTAATTTCATTATTCGGTGATTTGCATAATTTTTCGACATTAATTTGATTTTTTGGAAATGTGATGAATAGCTTACTCTAATAATTTTTCCATCTTTTCTCTTCGCTTTAGTGGATTTTAATCAAAGGAAAAGTACTTCGCTCTTTTCGATTTTATTCAGTTTACGAAATTTTAATCAAACACTGATACATACTTTAGAACATTGATAGATGCACCGGAAATACTTTATTATGCCAATATTTAAGAAGTCACTTTAGCATCTTCTAATTATCGGTATAGATTGTGAATTTTTAAGAAATTATCAGTAGATAATTTAAGAAATATACTTATCCGTGATTATGCACACTTTGTGATTGTAGAGCAAGTGAATGATATAAATCATGTATTTCTTCGAAAAGTAAGATTTATACTTTTATATTAGAATTAATAGCATATGTTTAAAGAAAATCTTATAAGCTATTGTACCTTAACGCTAAAATTTGCTGTTTTAATAGTTTTTATAAGGATTAGAAGTTTCTTAAAAGAAGTGTTAAAAATCATAGCGTGTATCCATGATTGAAATGGAAATTTATTTTAAGCCGGAATCTATTATACCTTAAACTTGAAATACTGCATTTTGCATGGTACATAAATAACAGCGTCGGTTTAATTTTTAATTACTAAGGTCAATGCTCCTGAACAACAATGTTTCATAAAAAGTCAATTCGATTAAATTATTTTCTATTTATACGAGTAATGAATGACTGAAACCCTGACTGATTATACTTCTTATTACTGATACTGATTGATATTGCAACTTATATTTTCAGTTAACAAATATTCTCGAAAAAAACTGCTGAAACTTTTTGTAATTTTGCATTAAATTAGTTTGTTACTTGGAACCCTAGATAAACCTTAATGTCAATGTCAACATCAAAAATTCTTTTCATCTAAAACGCATTCAACAGCTCAACCCGAAAAAGACCGCTTCGAACAAAGTTGAATTCAAAACTAATTTTGTCAAAATATCGCATGAAAGGCTAAATGCTGAAAAAATAACTTGACATCAAATCGTCAAGATCGAGGGGTCAAAAATACAAGAAGCAAAGCTCGCATAAGGGTTGCGCAAAGGGAACGGGTGGAAGGGGTTGAGCCGAGGCAGTGGTCGAGTGGGTTAACTATGAAACCCGATTGTCCGTGTTTTTATCTTAAGTCATAGGTAGTAGGAGTTGGGTAAGGGGTTGTAGAGGGGGTGTTGGAAGGGGTTGTGCAGTTTCAGAGATGGTCGGGCAGGAAAAGAGAAGGGCAGCAACGCGTAGGGAGGAAGGAAGGAAGGGGTTTTCGAGAGTACATCTCGCAGCAGCAGCAGCAGCAGAGAGAGAGAGAGAGAGAGAGAGAGAGAGAGAGCGGGAGAAGTAGCCAGAGCAGAAGGAGAAGAAGAAGCCGAGTCCGGCTGCATCGCACGGAACGGCCAGCAGCGGTGGCGAGTTCTAGGGTGGAGGGAAAACACGCACATACTTCGCTGCCGAGCTCTATCCACTACCACTACCAACACCAACAGCTAGGTCCACTACCACTAGTGTCACTCGGCAGCTACAGCAGCAGGAGCGGAGGCAACGGGTAGGGAGGCTCGCGCTTGCTCTCGAGAACCAGGGGTGGGGAGGCTGGTGGTGGCTCAGTCTCTCTCTTTCTCTCTCTCGCTCGGCGCTTTCCCCTTTTCCTGCGGGGGTGGTGGCGGTAGTGGTGGAAGAGTCTGGCCGCCTCGCACGGAGGGGATAAGACTACCCTCGGAGGCTGGCGTGGAGGTGGCATAAGGGTTGTTGCCGTACCATATCCTCCTCGTCCGCGCCACCCCCCTCGTCGTCGCGCTCGCGCATATACACGGAGGGAAAGTATCCCGCGAGGGTGGGGGTGGCAAGCGGCGGCGGCGGCGGATTCGGCGGCTTCGGCGGCCCTGACTGCTGCATGTATATGCTCTCTCTTTCTCTCTCTCTCTCTCTCTCCGTCTCTCTCTTTCGCATTCTCTCTCGCTCTGTACCGTGCCGCTGGCCGTAAGCAGCGCCGCGCGGCTGCGCAGGGTTAGGGTGGTATCTTTTGGGCTCTCCGTCAGTAGCAAAGCGGCGGCCTTATCATACAGAACGCTCGTGGGGTGCTGCCGGGGCTTGACCAGCCGCATACACACAGACAGACACACGGCAGTCACCGAGGAAACGCACTTAAGACGCCTATACACCACACCTTGTAATATAAACCCGCCGCCGCCTCTACACCCTCACACCCACCACCGCCGTCTCACACTTACACACACGCACACACATATACACGCCTCCTCAAACCTGCCATCCCTCCTCCCACCTCCCCCACAAGCATACTCACGTAAGTGCGCGCCTAGACATACAGGCACAAGGAGAAGGCACCCACACCTATATATATATATATATATATATACACACACAGCCAAGATAAGAGAGAGAGAGAGAGAGAGAGGAGCCTTGGGGTCGTTTCGGAGTGGCACACCGTACCGCGCGATTCTCACACGTGAAAATCTCAAACGCGCGCCGACCGCCGAGACAGAAGCAGCGGCGACACCGGTCAACCTTTCTCAGCCAAGCCCGCACCAACGTCTTGGAAGCTCGAAAGTGTTTTTCTGGTGCTTCGACCATCGGCAACCATCGTCGTCATCAACAACAACAACATCATCGGCAACAACAATAATAACCAACAGCAACGAGTGCGCGTAATCGATACGATTGGTCAAATCGAGTTAACGTGTGCACTCGGATGAAGCCGCGATGAAACATGGCGAGGAGACGAACCAACGCGACGAGCTTCTACTTCTTGGACATCGTCGGGACTTTGCGCGAATCGGTCATGAGCGGGGACACTAGAGACGGGACTTCAACTGAATTCCGCTGCCGCTGCTGCTGAGCGAACGACCTTTTCGCTTCTTTTTTTTTTTATACCGCCGCAACGAAACCGCCAAATAGTTTTGTTTCTTCTTTTCTACGCAAATGACTTAGTGCGCGAGAGAATCGAGTTTGTGCGTGCCAGTGGAGGAGGATTATTTCGGTTTTTTTCCTTTCTCTTTGCGGCTTCAACTCCAAAAATCTCCGAAGGACAAACAATAATGTGATTACGGGCGTTCAGCGAGGACGACGAGGACAGAGTGTGTTCTTTTTTTTGTTCGGACCAAGGCTTTCGTTCAGTTTTAATCCCGCATCTCTACAAGTTTCTCCAGTGCTACGACGACACTCCTGGCGACCATTTGGTTTCGGTTTCTGCAATAGTAGCGCGTAATAAATAGGAGTCCCGCGGCGGCCGGTTGAACGCCCTCGCGTGGCCTTGGAATATATATACACATATATATATATATATATATCCTGTGTGTGTGGTGCGCGCGGAGACTACTCGGCTGGTGCTGATGTGCACCAACGACTGAATGTGCGACGCGTTCAGCCGCTTATGCTCTCTCCTCTCTCGCTGGAATCCCTGTGTGGTGTGTGCGCCGCACGTGTCTACCCGCCGAGCCGCCGACTAAACGTTTCGCCGAGCCCTATATCTCTCTCTCACGAGGCTGCAAGGTAACGTGTGTGTTTCATCAAAAAATCTACGGATACACGGAGAGAGAGAAAGATTGTGACGCCTCCGGCTTATTTGGAGCTGCGGTCCTGTTCTTGTGTGTCCATAAACTGACCTCTCTAGATATCTCGTTTAATATGTGCATCATTTATGTTATAATACAAGTTCTTATGTTTTCCTTTTTGCTTGTAAATGTTATCGTTACGTATGTGAATCCGCGGGGTTGTCTAAGATTTTCCGCCGACGAGTCGACGACGGAAGCTCAAGTGGGTATAGGATGCACCGGCTTGGTCGTACGCGCGCTTCGAGTAGGTTCGCAATCACCCCCTTTGAGTAAAGCAGTGCGTTTAATCAGTGGCAATTATGTACCTATGTGTGTTGGCCGCGGCTGCTACTTGGAATTGTTCCTCGCGCGGGTCTATCGTACTCAAAGGCTCGATGTATCGTGCTATTAGTCGCCAAAGATGACCTCTTGACACCTGAACGGGTGCGCGATCGCAAAATTTTAGACAACCTCGTACGAAATTATGTATACACTTGGATCGTCATTATATTCTTATAAGTTTATGATTTAGTCGACAATTATGTACAACGCTCGAGAACACCTTACACAATAGTTTATCGCTTCTGCATTGTGCTTATATAATTTATGCATCCCACCCCGCATCGTTGTTACGCAATAAAGTTGTTGTCTATGTAACCGCGCGGCTGCTTTTATATACATAACGCACACAGACACACGCGCATTTTATCGATGTGCGTTAACAATTATACATACGTCGCGAGAACGGCAGTGTCGTAGAATTTGTCTGAATCGCTTTTCCAACACGTGGATTATTTTGTGCAAAATGTGTGTGCATATATAAACGGGGGTGTTTGCGACGGCGGCACTGACGGCCGACGAGGAGAGAGAGAGAGAGAGAGAGAGAGAGAGAGAGAGATGTACAGAAGAGCCACGCATCAAAGTTGCGAGTGTGCGCGTACGCGTGCATTATTTACCGACAATTTATCGAAATTTAATACGATCGCCTATTACGCCCGGTGACAACGGCTGCTGCATTACTCTCTTTCTCTCTCTCTCTCTCTCTCTCTGTGCTCAAGTTTATACACCCGATGAATCGCTTGGATGCCGCCCGCGTGTCTGTGTTATTTTGTTTTGAAATACATATCCTACGTTTCTGTGTTCTGTGTTTATTTTCGTTTTCCTATTATATCCCGTATCCACCGATACACGTCCTGTTGTATTATGTATCTCCTGTGCGTCGCGCGTTACTCCCCCCCAGTCCCAAGATCGTTTTACATTAACGTTATACAATGTGTAATGATGCGTATTACGCGAGTGAAAAAGGGGACGAATTTCCCGCGTATAGATTAATGTGGAATTTGCGTCGCTTTGATATACGCTTTTCTTCCGTGCACCGGGGATTCGCGATTGAACTTGAATTTTGACGTTTGTACAACTGATACCCGGGACTGTTATTAGGTCTTTGGTATTATAGCTGTGAATAAATTATGGTGGATGAAAATGTGCGATGTATAGGCGATAAAATATAATGAGGTGCGTAGGAAATTAAAAGTGAAGGAATTAGAATTCATTCGTAAAAGATTAAAATAAATTGTGATTGATATAGTTGAACATTAATTATTGTAGATTATATAGAGAAAAACTGTTTTAGGTATAGATGTATCACGAGTACTTCTTGCAAGCTCACATTCAAATCAAGCCTGATTTAAAAGTAGAACCAACAGCATAGATGGTACAAAAATAGCACAAAAATGAAAAGAAAGCTCGGAACAAAATAAAATCAAAGCTTGACGGAAATACAAGGAAAATGAAAACCTTACACGAAATTACCTACGTAGCACAAAAACTAAAACTAATACTCGTATCGACAAAATTAAACTTCGATTAAAAATTGCTATCGCGAACCATCGAAACACGCAAGGCGAACGGCAAAAAATTGGCGATGCACCAGATCGTCAGATCGAAAAATTGTGAAAACCGCGCACTCGAGCGCTGATAGGTACTGGCGAAAAGCAGGAAAGCTTCATCGGCGCAAGCATTAAAAAAGAACTCACCACAGACACATAGACGTACATTCCGGCCGAGGCCTTTGACCCGTAATCAGTGTCCGGGTGCCGAACAAGTACTCGGGACACCTGTGTCAATGTCTCCATCTCGCTCTCGCGCGTCCAGTGTCATCGCGTAGAGTCGCTTATCATCCATCTTATCTGGCCACAACCAACTCGTGTGCGCTATTCCATCGGGCACGTATATAAGCTCTCTCTCTCTCTCTCTCTCTCTCGCTCTCTGGTCATAGAACATTGTTGCGCGTACCAGTGAAATCTAAGCGAGTCGACGGGCAGCAGCAGCTCCTTATCGCTTCGCCTCTGCCCCTCCGCTTACTTTCAAATATTTGTCTTGTATCGAAGCCCGGGCTTTATTGACATCGTATAGGAGAGAGAGAGCGAGAGAGAGAGAGAGAGAGAGAAAGCGATTGCGTCTCTCCCTACTGCACGCGCTGCTTTTCATTTTACCCTCAGACCGCGGCGTAGGTTGCATTCGGCTGCTGCTGCCGCTTCTCTCCAGCACATACACCCTCTCTTTACATGCTCCGACAGAACGTCGCCGATAAGGGTGCAGCAGAGGATATTTAAACATTTCCGTGACGACGACGCTCGCGGCCCCGCGTTGGACCGACGCAGCTGTCAAATTTCTCTGCGACGCCAATATGCGTGTGTGCAGCCTGGCTATATGTGTATGTGCGAGATGCATCGCTTCTCTCTTTCCCTCTCTGTTTGTCTCTCTGTTTCTATATGTGTTGCGTCTCTCCCTGTCTCTCTCTCTCTCTCTCTTTAGAGAAACAAGAGCCGATGCTGCAGCGCGCAACAGTGTCAATGATGAATTTAGCAAGATACGCCGCGGGGAGCGCTGAAAAGGCTTTGAGAGAAGTTCGCCCGCGTCTGGCTTTTGTGCGCGTACACGCAGAGTTTGTGCAGCGAAGAAAAGTTGATCGATTCGCTTGTAATCGAGTACACTTCATCGGGCGTAATGCACTTTTTCTCTTTTGTTAAGATTGTCAGATTGCTCGCGGATGTATTCGTACGAACGATATGCGAGTGACCCGGCCGAAACCGTAAATTCTTTTTATATAAGATCTCGCTATAAGTGCAAGTGTACATATATAGTTCGAACAAAAAAAATCCATTCCTACTCGGTCCGAATTTTGATTGGTGCGAACGGCGAAATGTTTTTTTTTTAAACATAGTTAAACAACTCCGCGAAGCTCTGCGACTCGATCTTTCGTTAAAAAATACTCTCATCGATTGTCGATAAGTAAAACTCTCTTCGCTCGATTCTAACGAAAATAGAAAAAAAAAAACTCGAAAGTTCGCAAGAACGAGGAATAAAATGATAAACCTAATGCGGAACGTGCAATTTCTGGTTTTATTGAAAAAGTTATATAAGTTTAAAAAAAAAAGGAAAAGTGGGAAAGAACGGTGCACAATAAACTGAACAAAACCGCAAGTGCGGCGCAGAATTGAATAAGGGAAACAAATCAGAATAAGAGCGACATCCGCAAAGCGAGCGAGCAAGAGTTTATAACTCGGAAGGCGGATACACGAAAGAGAGAGAGAGAGAGAGAGAGAGAGAGAGAGAGAGAGAAGCAGGCTTAGAGGGCCTTGAGTGGTTGATCGGCGGCAGAATTAAACTCGGCGTCTCCATTACGGAATGATCTTAACTCTCGCGCACTTTCCCCCTTCCGGCATTCGTCACTCCACGACGACGACACTACAATTCTTCCGTCTCTCTCTCTCTCTCTCTCTCTTCCAGACTACAGTTGCGTATCCATTTTCTCTATTGTCCTCTCCAGTGCTCTTTCTCTCTCTCTCGCTGGGCTTGTCTCACGCTGTCTTCGGTTCTTAATGAATTTTCATAAAGCAATTAGCCGGAGGGATATGACGGCAGGAATTAGAAAACTCGATAGCTCCCGCGAGAGATTTACGGCATAAGGTGTTTCGCCCAAAGTCTCACAGTCGCAGCTTCCCGTCACGGGTATACTTCTTGATTAAGTGCGTCGAGACGCAAGCGAATTCCCTCGGGCGGTTTATCTCTCGCTGACGAAGTTTGCCCGCGCAAACTATGAGCGTAAGACACCTCGAGATCTCGCGAGTGTAAAAAGCCGCGCGGCGAGTATTGAATTAACCGAGCGCATGACACAGAAGCCTCTATAGACTTTGTTTATAATGTTTGTTCGCATTTTTTGTTTTGAATTTACGAAGAAACGAGGGAGGATTAACATATTGGAGTAGTCGGGCAGTTTTACGGATAGAGAGAAGTAGACACAAGTTGTATAATGCGCGACGGCGGCAGCGGCGGCCCATTATAACTTTGTAGTGTTTAGATCTGTGCGGGGCGCGCGGGATGAAAAAAAAAAGAGAAAAATTTATCGGAAGAACGTCCTGCGCACTACCTACTTGCGCACCAAGTGAGCGTTTCTGTTCGTTAAAACTTTACTTTATAATAAAATTTCCTGGTCTGCAACTCGTGAAAAAGTTATTATACGGGTGTCGTAAAAGAAGTGCATTGGACGTGGAAAATTTTTCCCCGCATTAAAAAAAAAGGGGGAAAAAAAACACGAGCGAAAGAGGAAGGAGTAACAGTTTTTCTTTTTCGAAAGTCATTATATATTGTTCGGAACAACTTGCTTTATTGTCATATATAGAGTAAATATCAGCGGTGTTCGCTCGTTATATTTACCGCGCTCGGAAATGAAAATCATTTGCAAAATCGATAAAACTTTTTTCATCAGTGGAGCTTTTCAGTCGACTTTTTTCAAAGTATATATAAAAAATGTTTGAACTTCAACTGACACATTGTCTGATTATTAATGCTATACCTATCGAACTGTTCGCCAATTGCAACAAACCAAAATGAAGAGAAGCAAAACACCAAAACTTCATCCTTTTCTTTTTCAGTATTTCAAAATCAATCTATCGAGTTTTTACATATTAACTCGTATCATCGAGACAAGTGCAGGCAAAAGCCCCGTGTAGCCTCGTGGATTTCATAAAGTCAAAGGCAGCGTAGCGAGTATATCCTTAGGAGGGTTACAGGGAGGGTTTTTGGCCTGAAACAAACAAAAGGACATAATCGCGGGGACGGGAGTCGGGGGAACTGCTGAGATATAGGCGGACTTGGAGCGCTGCGGTCGCGGGCATGCATCCAAGTGAGTTTAGGACGTGCACAGAGCAGAGTCGGCCGTGTCGTCGTAGGGCTGTAACGAGTTGACGGGGGTAATTAAGGGGTTACGGCCTGGTAAATGCCAGACAATATCATCTCGCGCTCTCCCGCACAGACACACACACAGACACACAATGTACACACACATACAAGACTCGTCGGCGCGAATTCCGTCGAACGGCCGTCATCCCGAGGATTTGCTAAGTTTTACATGCGACTCGCGCAAATTCTTAACGAGGGCTGCATAACTTTCTAGCTCCAGTGTGTTTAAGCGCGAACGCGTGCCTCTACGTCTCACCTATTCACTTGCTTTAATCACACAATGTTGCTGTTTTTGTTTTAACAGCTTTTCTTTATCGGTTAGGCAGATATATATATAAAATGTGATTTGTGCGCGGATCACGAGTATTTTTGTTGTTAACGGAATTTTGTTTTAATCCGCCGTGAGCGTAAACGCACGAAGCGCGTGTCCGTTCTTTTACACTGATTTACACTGAAAAGCCGAAGGCTCTAAAATTACAGCGATCGCCGCGATAAATTTTGCAATTTAAAATTGAGCATCACAGGGCCGTCGTTGTATATATCTAGCTACAGCGCGGGAGTGTAATTCGCATTTTTATGATGCGGCGAAACGCATTATGTCGCCGCCGCTGCCGCGGCGTGATTTTTATTGCCTTAGCGAGATCCTGAAATAAACATAGAGCGGCGAGGAAGCTGCGGACCCTCGTACCCCCTCGAGCGTGTGGATATCTGCATACTCGACAGCCGACCTATGGGGTGAGAGAGAGAGAAAGAGAGAGAGAGGGGGAGCTTTTTCTTCGCCGCCCGCACCCTCGCCCCGGCGAAGTTACTTAAAACGTAGTAAGGAAGTTGGGATGACTTTCCGCGACGATGTACGAGGGAAAAAATAAAAGAGGGAGAGAAAGAGAGTGAGAAAACAATCGAATACGAGTGATACTTACCTTTAAAAAGAAGTAGCTCTAGAACATTCGCAGAGAGTGAGCAGACACTTTGTTTTTAACTGAAAATTGAAAATTGATAAAAGAATTTAGCTGTGCCGTGCGCGGACCAATAAGCAACTTTTGGCAATGTACATATACCCCAGCTACGCATCCATTCTTCCCTGCGAAAGTATCATTTTCCAAGCGTCACCCGCAAAGTCACGAATACGCGCGGCAGCGTAAATCTATAAGCTACTGCGATCGCTTGTTCCGACTGGCAAAAATCGCCGTTGTTCCCTGCCTCGAACTCCAATCTATATTAATTACACCTCATAACGAGCTCATTAATTAAAGCATATCCAATGGCGTCGCGCGCGTTTTTGCGTAACAAACTGCGAATACAGGAAATTAAAAAAAAAAAAAGAGAGAAAAAGGGCACAGGAACAGCTCGCAATCCCATAGTTGGGCCGCTTCTTCTAGTCCGCGACGCGCGCGCTTGCAAACGCAGAGAGCCGCGCAATTAATAACATCGTTATAGCGGCGCGCGCGCGCGGCATAAACACTCTCTCTCTCTCTCTTTTTCTGCACCGATGAGTGAGAGCGAGAGGTATAGACAAACTCACGAACAGATACACACTCACACAGACACACATCTACAGAAATGCATTATTTCCTGGGTTACATATATATACATCTACACAGCCCAGCACGTGTCGTTGCGCGGCGCTAAAACTTCAAAGGTCAAAATGTTCCGGGTGTTGTGTGTATATATAGCGACCTGCCGGTATAACGAAACAGAGAGAGAGAGAGACCGAGAGAGACAGAGATAGAGAGAGAGAGAGGGAATGGGGAAAGAGGGAGCTGGCAGCACATCGGCGCGAGCCTGCGAATTTAATTAACGCAATCAAATGAAAATATTCGCGTTAGCGCGCTGGCGCATTGACATTCGCCGTAGTACACACACACACACACACACACAGAGAGCAGCAGATACAGCTTTCATATGTGCATGCATGGCATGTACGCGTGGGTGTGGGTGTGTGTGTGTATATATAAATGAGAGCGGCAAAACGAGCGAGAGAAAATATACATTCGGGGCCGCGCTGCCGCCTACGCCGCCGCCGCTACAGCTGCACAGAGCGCGCGAGCGGCCCGTCGATTTGTCGATGTCGCTCGACACCGCTGCCGCCGCCGCCGCCGCCGCCGCCAACTCATTATGCAAAAGTTCGTTGCGCTCGCAGTTTCAATATTCGCATGCACTCCCGAAACGCTCTCGTTTTCAAAATGCACCGGCTCTCTCTCTCTCTCTGTGTGTGAGTGTTTGTGTGTGTGTGTGTGTGTGGGAGCAGAGCAGAGCGAGGCGTGTGGCATTGACCCAGAAATCGCGACTGCACACAAGCGGCGCCAGAACTCAAGCTTGTTTTCAATGAAATGTCCCGCGATCAGCTCTCTCTCTCTCTCTCTCTCTCTCACTCTTTCTCTCTCACTCTCTCACTAGCTCGCGATATATACGCCATTGCACACTCTACGCGTGTCTCTGTGTGTGTGTGTGTGTGTGTGTGTGTGTGTGCCGCGGCACACTCGGTTTTTCAATGATTCCCCCGCTCGCGGTGTGCACCGCCACCGGGGTATACGTGCACGCAGGGTTCCGCATTTACCGCTGGATAATGCGACGCGCGAAGTGCTCGCTCTCGCTTGTGGAGCACCTTTTTTTTTTTCTTCCCCCCCTGCACCGAGCGCCTATACTCTCACTCTCTGTCGCTCTTTTTTTTTTTTCGTTGTTGACGTCGCGCCGTTTCGGCGACTCCGATTCATGTGGTTGTACGACCTGTTTGCGCGTTTGCTAAATCAAGAGCGATATTTGTTGTTCGGATGCGCGGGGGGAGATGGCTGACTTTGCGTCGCGGTGTTTTTACCTTTGTATCGATGAAAAATGTGCGTTCTTATGTTCGCAATGTGGTTTTTTGAAAGCGGTTGAAGGATTATCGAGTAAGTGGGGTTTGTTCGGAATGCGGTAAAAAATTTTGTACTCTTGGTTATAAAAATTGGTGGCTGTCTTACTAATCTAGGGTCATTCTACTTAATGCGTAAGTTTATAAAGCGGATAGAACTTTTTGCCATTGTAAAATTCCAGTTGCATAAAATAGTGTAAACAGTCGGATAATAGCTGGGCCTATATAAGTGCATTAAAAGCAAAAAAAGTGGAAAGGAAACTTTCCCTCTGTAGTCCAGTTCGGACTACAGGTCATTTTTAAATAATCATTGATAAACCGATGCTTAAGCAGGAAAATATTATACGCATAAACTAGTACTCGTTAGTAGTAATTAATAAAAATAACAAAAACGCTCGTGAGTGTTAAAAATAAGTAATAGAAATTTATTATTATTAATGACGAAGGCGATATTTAAATCATATACGCAGCCAAAGTGTACGTAATCAAAATGTAGATTATGACAGTAAAGAAGGATATAAATATTTGTATAAATAGGGAGAGAGAGAGAACGAATACATAGTGATAATAAAAGAGATGCCATGATTAAAACGTTGTCTTTTACTTATAAATTTCTAATAGATTTTCACAAAATTAACTATAGAAAATGGATTAGAAAAAGTGCAAAAAACATTACGTTTTCAAAAACGGTCTTTGTAGCAAGTTATTTATAAAAAATTATAAAAAGTTGAAAAGTTGAAAAGTCGATGCTCAGTATAAGAGAGGCCTTGGATAAGGATTTACGCAAAACTCCTGTAGGTGGCGTGGCAAGGACCATCCTCCGACAAACTGCCTGAAGCGCTCAAGTATTTAAATGGAGCCACTGGACTGTATATCTCTTCGACTCTTAATTATTAGACATCGACGTGAAATATTTATAAAATATTTTTTATTCCAGTAAAAATTTATCGATAAATCATTAATAACTTTTTATATTCGGTACACCTTTTGTACACAAATTTACTTGCTTATTACAAAAAATAATTCTTAAAAGTATTAACTCGAGCAAACTAAGTGCAAATGAAAAAATTCAAGTAGGCAACGCAAAGCCATCGGGAGTGTTGGCGAATAAAAGCGTAAGTGCAAAACTCGGTAAGAATGAAAGTGCAACGAAAAAAAAAAGTTCTAGAGAGCTTGCAAGTAAGAAAATAGGACAATGAGATACGCGCGACGAGCGAGCGAGTGCGTACTAAAAGACTAAAAATCACGTGCATTAATAAAACGAAAAGGAAACTCGATCGCGTGCCCGTAATATGTATACACAAGTGCGTCGACACAAAAAAAAAATTACGCGAGCTTATGACGTAAAGACCGAGATGCGAGCTTAAGAGCTCGACTATACAAATACGCGCGTGTGTGAGTGTATAACGTGTGTGTGTATAGGGAGTAGGGGAATAGTGATTCGTTCTGTCGAGGGGGAAAGAGAAAGAGAGAGAGAGAGAGAGAGAGAGACTGGGGACACACCGTCGTCGCCGAGATGCATACTAATTACCAGCGGCATTGTTCCGCACGTCCTGTAAAGACGCGCTAATTACATCGCAAAGAAGTTTCGCGCGCGCCCGCAAGAGAGAGAGAGAGAGAGAGAGTTGACTCAACGGAGAAAGAGAGTTAGCTCTTGCACCGGCGAACAACGAAGCGTGACTTTGTCTTTAAATCATGCTCTCTCTCTCTCTCTCTTTCATTCCTCCTCCTCCTCCTCTGCCCTCACGCTTATCACACGCCTTTCATTAGCTCGCTCCATCTTGTGTCGCGCTTCGATTTCATTTGCTCTTCGCGCTTGTAGTCCAACACTGGTCCACGAAAATAATACTTTACGTTAACTAGACCTGTTTCAGCATTTTTTTTTCTTTTTCACGTTATCTTCATTAATAAGACAGGTGAAAATTTGCAGCCTCGTAATATAATAAAGAAATTCTGAAAACCTCGTGATTTTCTGCGCGTATACTCGAAACCCGACGTTATAGAACTAAATACAAATAGAAAAGGTAGACACGTATGACGGCACGCAGAGTAGCTGCCTTAAAGGATATAGTTAGTTTGTGAACAATGGCATATAAGGCGAAAGTCTCGTGCTAATTGAAGCTCTCATGATCGCGCGGCAGCAGCGCGAATAGGAAAAACAAGCCTTGTGCAGTGCAGCTTGGCATCAGCGTCTCGTAAGGTCTGTCTCTCTCTCTCTCTCTCTCTCCTCTCGAGCGCGCTCAGATTTCTAAGAAACAAAAATAAAGCTGCAGCAGCAGCAGCAGCAGGAGCAGTCGTACGCGCGCCAACAATATTAACCCACCTCACACGCTTGCTTATACAACTCTGACTGTATTATCTCTCGGTAACGCGACTTGATTAACGCACGTACACACATATGCACCCGCATAGTACATACCGCGCGAGGGGAAGGAGGAGCGAAGGATGTTTACATTGTATATACGAAAGGCAAGGAGCGAGTGAGTAGCGGAGAAAGAGAGAGAGAGAGAGAGAGAAAAAAGTGCTGTACAGAGGAGGAAAAACAAATAAAGTATAGCGCATCGTCGCGTGCCACTCGCGCATATATATATATATATATGCATACATTCACGGTGGGGACAATTTTGCGGAGCGTCGCGCGCAATGACGGTCGGCTCTCTCTCTCTCTCTCTTTCTCTCTGTGTGTCTGCCTGCACGTACGTGTGTGCTTGCAGGGGCTCCCCGCGTGTGTGCAGGGTTATACGTACGATGACGATGATTGCGCGGAGAATCGCTCCCTCTAGGCCGCGCGCGCGCGCGCGTGTGTGTGTGTGTGTTTTTTTTGTCTTGCCATCGTGTATACGCGCGACTTTGAAACCGTAGACCGCGCGGAGAGGGTCTTGCGAGCTTCCTTTTTTTTTTCTCTTCGCTTTTTTGCACGAGCATACACCGCGCGCACACACACGCCTGGCGTATATAATACACTGGAGATTTTTCGCTCTCCTCCGCAGGAGATTGCCTTGCTTTAGGGCCTCGACAACGCCCACCCCCCCCTACTTAACGCAATAATCCTCATCGTCGTAATTATCATCGTCGCTCTTGTGTCGCGGGCGCGCCCGGCAATAGTCATTCTCTTTTTTTTTTTCGTTCCCCGCATGTATGCAGCTTAGATTTCGCCTCCTTCCTTCCTTCCCGCCCACTGCCTCTCTCTCTCTCTCTCTCTCT
>UELU01147572.1:0-15138 GCA_900490025.1 Megastigmus dorsalis
GTTACTGCCTCACTTCGGGACGTCCACTGCCCCAAAGCGAGGCATCATCCCTCCCGCTAACGCTCACGTAAAGGTTAGGTCCGCGTACGGAGTATCTCTTGTCCCACTATGAGACGCGAGACGTCCCAAAACGAGGCAGCAGCAGCACCAAAACAAAAATACAGTAGCGCTCTCTTGTTTTGTGCGGCTAATGTCCCAAACTTTTCTCAGTGCAGGAGCTGAGCGCCATAGTGCTTGGTACGATGAACCGTTCTGTGCAATATGAGGCTTATTTGACTTATAGTTTTTCTATGAACTTGGAACTACAAACTATTGAGGAGGGGGGTAGCTCCGGCCTCCTCTTAATGCACCACAAATACCAAATACAATAACCTGCAAGATATAAATGAATGATGGACATGCAGTAAATAATTTTTATTATTTATTAATAAAGTGTATATATAAATACCTTAACACCCAAATATAGATGATGATCAGCTTTTTTAAAAAAAAAATTTATTTGATTTAAAGTGAAAGGATTTGCTTTTTTTGGCTTGTATCCTTTGGCGTGATTTTTAAGAAAAGTTCTTAGATTATTGTACGTATTGAGGTCAACATTTTCTTTAATGTTTAAAGTTGTACGTAACATTGACCACTGTCCGTAGGGTGGTTGGTCTGTATTTTTTTGATCATTCATTAAAATAGACTATTAAAATATTTTCAAAAAATGAAGTGGCTTTGTTTTGTTTATGCCATTTCATAAATGTCATATAAACATTTTCATACACTTCACATGACTTCTTAGATAGAAGATTGTTGATAATTAGTTTACTTTCTGTTTCAAAGTTCCTAAGCATTATTTCCTCTTTTTCTTCATTATAGTATGATTCTGATTCAGAATCAGATGTATTATTAAATAAAGCTGTCATATTCTATCACTAAGAGCTCTACTAATGGCACAAAACTTTTTTTCTTTCTTAGGTTAGGTTCAATTCCAGTCTTCTACTCCACTTTCTCTTGCTCTTTTGCTCTCGCCGCTGCGAGACTCTTCACTCGTACACTGAAAAAAATTTAGAGGATACGTCAATCTATTAGTATGCAGTGGCGCCACTGTGAGTTTCGGCAACAGTCCTCTGTTTATCGAGCACTGAGTACCCAAATAATTTTTTTTTAGTCACGCAAGACAGCGATCGCTCGTTTAGAGAGTACTCATTCCCTTTCCTGAGAGAATCAGTGCCCAAACCATCGGAGCGACCGCTTGTCTTTTGTTTTACTTGGATAGGTGAACTAGAGCCCAATATTTCTTTCAGTGTAGAAGGACAAGTGCGCATGCTTTAAACTAATGCGCATCCCCGTGGCGCAGAATTTTATTCCATACTCACGAATAATGCCTCGCTTTTACCGCCTGCGATGCAAGAATAATGACTTGTTTTGGCCGGGGTATGGTAAAAAACGTTTACTTGTTAGATAATTTATATATTACTAACACTAAACTATTAGGAAGTACTTTTTGTGAAAAATAAAGTAATAGTAAAAAATAAAAATAATAATTGTGATGCACATGTGACAGTATTTTTATACATAGACCCTTTAATTGAGGTGGAAATATAAGATCTTATATAATTACTCAACAAAGTGAAATAAGGTATTTCTATGAATTGATAAGTGATTCCTTACAAAAAAAATAATTCCTGAGAGTTTCATGGTATTAATTGTATTTAATTAAAAACTTAGTTTTTATGTTATTATAGTAAAATACTAATATTCAATATTTGACTGTTATCGTATTCTTCGATATCGTAATACTGATTATCGAACAGAAATTTAATTTAAAAAATATTATGATGTTAATTTATAGTTATCAGAAAATAAACCAATTCAATTGCGTAGGGAAAGATTAACTCATATCAAAAGAATTTTATTGCAAATTCTTAAGCAAATTCAAGCAAACACGAAAAGGTACGCAGCATCCATACTCATCGTCATCGGCGATCCTATATATACCTAGACGTCGAGTACGACCAAATGCCACACCTAGACACAAAAACGACGTAACGCACTAGTTAGACACCATCCGCATCGGCGACCCTTTCTACTACTAAATAAGCAAAATAAATTTATTTCTATCATTTTTCATCAAATTTTATAAATCTATCATTAAAAAAACAAAACCGTTTTAAACAATTATTATACTACATCTATGTGTTATAGCACAGGCGAAGCCGCGACGGGGGATGCTAGTTGGAATTATACATTAATTAAATTCTTTTCGGTATCACCAAATACTTAGATTATATGTTATTCTCTATGCTCTGTTGTAACCTATTGTATTGATTATATACTCTGTAGTAACTTGTTTATACTAATATATGTATAAAGATATGTAAATAAATGTAAATCATATATGTATATCTGCTACACAGTCCTGTCGAGAAAAGACCCTATGGTACTTACATCTGTACGAACAAAATTTAAGTTAACTAAGAAGTATGTTTATATATATCGTTAGCTATAGGTATACTTTTTCATGTGAGGTATTTGAATGTTTTGAATATTTCAAAATTCGTTCGAACGGAAATAGGGTGACGCTGAAAAAGAGAGATGAGGGAAAAAAGTCAGCGAAATTTCAATCAAATTTTACTAATTAGTATAAGCATCTATTTCAGTGTAACTTTTTCTAAAATATTGGTAAAACTGATACTTATAATTTGAGTACCAGTAGCTTTTATGAGTACAAGTATAATTAAAAATAATTTCAAATGGAAACATTTTTTAGGTTAAAAAGTACCATTTCAAAATATATAGAGTATTTTTAGTGTCGTCTGATGATATTTAAAGATATAATTCATTATTATTAAATGGTTATTTAAAAAAAACTTTTATTTTCACCTTACATTTTTTTTATAGTTTAGAATTATTATATTTGCAAGATCCGGCATTTATTTGGACAAAAGTTGAGTATAAGAATAGGTTTTGAATTTTATTAATAGTTTTAATGAATATGATAAATTTTTATGTACGTGTCTTTATTTCTAGCCCCTTAATTAGGGTAGACTAGGGTATTGGGAGTCACTTAAGCTATGGCCGCTATATCCTTTTATTTACAGCAGTTTTTTTTATTCTAAAGAATTATTTTATTAGTTTATAGCATCTGCTATCAATATGCAAGAAAAATTTAGCTGAGAACACATTTTATTTTATATGAAACTGAAATAAAAAAATTGAAAATGACCCGAATTACACTCAGTGTTGGGGTAATTAGGATCAAAATTTATTTATTAATTAAAAGAAGAATAATCACTTCTGGCATATTTTTCAAGCTTTAAATAATTTGTGATAAATATTATTTATACGTAAAGTTCGTAATTCTATCACTATAAGTTTTTAAAGTAAGATTTAAATCGGATAGAAATTTCAAGTGACTCTAACCTCTATTCTCAGACTGCCATTTAATAACACGTTGATCCGAATTACCCCAATTGAATGTAATTTTTTCAATCAAAGTTAAGTAAATTCGTAACATTTTGAGCATTATTTCTTTTTAAATTTTGTATGTGTAGAGTTTCTAAAATATTGTAATAACAAAACTAACATTGTTTGATGCTAGAAAATCTTTATAAAACTCATTTAATAAATATGTTTTCTTAGATGAAAGACCACTGAAAACTAAGATCTTGTATAACTTTTCAATAAATTGAAATAAGATGTTTCTATAAATTAATATAAGTAGTATTTTACTTTTGATTTGGTATAAAACTGGTTTTGAGGCATACAAATTTGTATTTTCTTTAAAATTCGGGTGACCACAATTACCCACTGACCCTCATTACCCCGGTCTACCCTATATACATAAAAAATAATTTATTTACTTGATTATGTTATTTGACTTTAGACCGTTTATTAAAAATTTGACTATTTATAGAGTTATAATTAACATTACAATTATAGTTTTCACTTGAGTAATTTCAAGTGAAATCCGTTTGCATTTATTTCACTGATGTTTTTAGTGAAATTCCACTAATTCCAATTAGTTGGTACATTTTCACTATTTCATATAGTGTATATTCATTGGATTTGTCGCGACGTGATTTTCATTATTTAAAATAGCACATATTTACTAAAGTTCAGTGGATTATCACTGATTCGAATTTAGAGAGATTTTAAATTTAAAAACCATCATCACTCGAAAATGAGAGACGCCCGCCCATTTTGTTTAGAGGCCTTCAATTGTGCATTAAGGAAATTCATACGGTGGGTGCCGTATCAAGATGAGGGCACGCTCCGAATAATTCGTATTAATTAAATAAATTGAATTATGCGAATTTCGAATACAGATGCATTTCATCTATGAATTATCTATCATCTCTATATAAAAAAGTGATGACCGGATGTTGTGAAGCCAAGATAAATGTTATATGATTGGCTCATGTAGTGCGCATGCATCTAAATCAGGAAGTCTAAACGTCTTCTAGGTTAGGGCGCGCAACGCGCGCTTGTCAAGCTCTAGTCTGGTAAAGTTGAAAGTAAATATTTCAATGACATCTTCAAAAATTCTGGTTTCGAAATGAGCGAATTTTTTTCGGAACAAAAATTTTTTAAGGCTTCATTGAAATATTCACTTGAAACTTTGCCAGATACATAATCTCAAGTATTTATTTACTAATTATTCAGGAACCAGTCGGTAAAACAGTTTACTGGTAACGGTAGGAATTTGACACCCCCTTAACTAGTATACGGATAAATTAGAACGTATATATTATTTGAATACAAAGAGTTTAAGTATTGGTGACTCACAATTTAAGTGTCGCGAGCAATTTCGTGCGTTTCTCATACGCGAAACAAGTCGCGAAGGGCATCAGAATAAAATACAAAGAAATATCATGTAGACAGGTGGCGCGAGAAAATTGCAAAATAAGAAAAAGTGAGAAAAACTACAAGAAAAGAAGAGGGAAGCGAACTGCAACTGCGGGACTCTGCGAAAAGAAAGGAGTTTCGATTCCCGGCAATCACGTACGTGTGTGATGCCGGAATTCGCTGGCGAATAGTAGCGAACAAGCCAGGAAGACGAAGGAGAAAAAGGCGATGAAATGTGAAGGCTCTCCATTCCCTGACGTAATTACAATGGGTCTTTTTCAAGGGCTGAACGCCCAGGCTGCGAGAAACTCTACTCGGAGAGCACTGGTATGGGGAGAAGAGGAGAGAAGAAAAAAGAAGAGCAAGCTGGGGATAAATTAATTACGCCCTACCAGAGGCGCACACCATGCTAGTGCAAGTTTTGACGGCTTTATGAGACTTACACTGTCTGCCTCATCAAGTTATGTATATTACGTATACCGACACCGCCACACTATTTTCTTATCAAACTAGATCTATACATGGCCCATGCTTGTGTTTACGTAAGACTTCCTAAAATTCCAAAGCCAATACCAAAAAGTATGTTACTTGCACAAATTTAGCAAGTTGAATGGATTTTTACAGAAATTGTTTTCTTTCTGAAAATTCAGATTATCAGTCCCCTCTGATTTACACAGATTTTCTTGGTGCGTCAACGGTGTAACGTTTCACAGAATTTCGATTTTTATCACGAAGCCTCAATAGCAACATTATAGGTGTAGTAAACAAATAAATAATAATTGGGAGGATAAAACTCGGACAGTCCAGAACTCGTGTAAATTGACATCCGAGCCGAGGGCGAAAATTGTTGTTTCAAATGAGTAAATTTTTTAAGATATCATTGAAATATATACTTGAAACTTTACCAGATGATAGATAATCGAGCCAATACAGACGAAATACACCTGAATTTGAGATTTTCATAATTTCAAGTATTTATTTAGTTATAACTTATAACTAATTATTCAGGATCCGGTATGTAAAACAGATTAATGGTAACGGTAGGACTTTGACAACCTGTTAACGTATTTGCACGAGAAAACAATAATCTACTTATAACTTATGAAAAAAGTCAAGTTAAATTAACTTACGAAAACTTAAGAATTCATATAAATACACGCACATGCACACGAATATATATATATATAAATAATTAAAAAAAAAATTAGTATCTAATCTATTAGGTACTTTATTTATAAGTCATTTATTGTTTTCTTGTGCAAGTATACCTTAAGCTTCCTGTGCACGTATATCTTATAAGTATAGACGAGAAAATAGACACGAGAGTTAATTATAATCGTTGATATTTATGCAATTATAATAAACTAAGGAACGCATTATTGAAGATGTCATTTGGTATAAAAAAAACTGGACATTAACCGTTAACAAATGAAATTGATTATTCCTGTACTAATTTTTTTCTATTAAATATAATAATTTCTATCACTGCATAAGTATATTGAAGTATGATTTACTTACAAAATCAATATGTATTAAATTTTTATGAAACTAAATTTAAATAACGACTGCTAGTATTTATTAACTAACGAAAATCGTTAGGAAAACGTGCCGATAATATTCATACTTACTGACGCATAAGAGTTATAATGCTTCAATGCTGCTGCAGCTTACACGCATATATGTGCGTATGGAAAAAGCATACCGCAGGCACGCGCGTCTCCATATTCATGTACTTAATAAGGTAGCATTTATTTATGTTTTTTAATATGTAAAATCTGAAAAGTTCATATTTAAAATTTATCATTTAATTGCTTACACGATAAAATGAATGCAAAACAAATGTATAACAAACCTAGATATAATGAATTAAAATTTTGGGGGGTCAACTTTATTCTGAAAAGTTATGAACGATTTAAATTCGACTACTTTACGACTCCAATTCGTGTCTGTGTTGTATTATTAATTCTTATGGGTTATTGAAGATCTATGATCATATTTTTCTGTCATCACGATTAGATAACATAAATACAAAAACAAATTAGAATCAGAAAAGTCCAAAAACGATATTTTAAAAGAAATAACAAAGAAAAATTTAAAGAATTATTGGCGATTCAGTAGCATAATCAATAAATGAATTCTTCTTTACAATATCAAGGTGAACTAACGATCGTTTATCGGAAATGTACGAAAAAAAGGTGCGTTGAACTAGCCGTCCGAAAAGGCGCTCGATTTTTCCTGCTAGCTAGTAAAGCGAAGCCAGCAGAGCGGTCTGTAGATTCCGGATTCTTGGACTGGAGGTATCGTAAAGCCAGCAATAAAAAACCCTAAGAAAAGAGAGGAAGTTTTGAAAAGGAGAAAGAAAAATGGGAAAAGCAACAGAAGCAACTGCCTCGTGGTTGTGTCGGTTTGCACGCTTGCCTTTTAGAGTTTCGCGATTTTTCGTGACGTCAGGCGCAGTCACGGGAAGATTTTGCGAGAAGGAGATTGGTGCTAAGAGAGCGCTCGCTCATGGAGGATGGGAGCGAGGAAGAGTCAGGGAGCCAGCTAGAGAGAGAGGGAGAGAGAGAGAGCTCTCTTGGGAAGAAGGGGGAGGAAGTGGAGGTGCACACGGGTTCGCTTTTGCCTGAGCGCAGCCGTTCGTTCACCCTGACGGGGGCACCAACCTGGCTTTACTTTAGTTGCGCCGTGCTCCATGCAGCTAGTGGCGAGTGCATGCACATGCGCATGCTAGTGCTGTCTCCACCGGCGCATATGTACCTAAGAGTGCCCCTTTAAACTGCCACAGCCGCCGTAGCTACGACCTGCACCGAGCCAAATGTCTAATTTATCGAAATGCCAAACATTCGCTTATGTCCTTGCTGTCTTCTTTTACCCGTTTCATCCTGGATGGCAATTTTTTCATCTCATCTTTTGAAAAAATTTCATATATAGCATTGCCGATAGCCCAAAGTGTTATCTTTCAAACACCGTCACTAAAATTTGTCTAGAAGTTGATGTGAAAAAGTTATAACTAATTTTAACCAATGTACGAAAATTTTTTACATTATCTGCACTAATTTCAATAGAAAGGTTGTTTTTTAAGCTTTAATTTCATTATTTAGTCGACTATGCATGATTTTTTAAAGTCAAGATATATCTATGTTTGAAAATTCGATAATCTTAATCATACCGACCTATAAGTTCTTATATCGGATCAATCTATAAAAATCTCTAAATAGGAGTTTTTTTCTTCAAACTATGACATTTTGGCTTCAAAAAATCTGTCAGAGCCTACTAAAAAACTAAATTAAAGCTTAAGCGATAAGCTTTATAGCGGAACTAGTTAGATTTAAGGGAAACAATTTCAAGATAAAAGATCAGTTTTTCGAAAAATAACCTATAACCTTTTCACATCAACTTCTACACCAATTTTAGCAAAGGCGTTTGAAAGATGAGACTTAGATTAGGCTATCGGAAAGACCACCGAAGTTTCGAATTTATCCGGAATATTTACATGAAAAGTTTACAGCACCAAAAGTTGATAAGAAATAATGGTCATTCGGGACGAAACAGGTTAAACTCAGCTTCAGTGGTTGTTTAAAGCCACTCCACCAATTCTTCGATGCGTACACTTTTTTCTCCTGTAGTTCCTGTGAATTCATATTTCTGCCTATTGCATTGGGCCCACTTATTATATGTACCGAAACAAAATTTATTTCGCCATGTAACTACATCTCTGGTCTGACACATTGCATTTTGAAGATTTTCCTATTGGGAAGAAAAAGACCTTATAATAGTTAAGTGCATATTCAGATAGAATGCTGCATATTTCCCTTGTAAACTTTTTAAATGTGCGCTATATCTCTAAAATTGATGGAGCTATGGTGTCTTAAAAAATCCCGTCTGGCATCACCACCATAACGCGGCACTTTTTAAGTACTTATGATAGTGACATCATCGTAGGATCTTCAATAAGCTGTAACTTCGACCAATTTATATTAATTTGTGAAATTGAAAGTGTTTTACAAATCGACTTCGATTCTCTACATAGTTTAAGTATGCGTGTCGACTAAAATTTAAAATTTCGTTTTATTTTTATTTATCTCTTCTAAATCATAGTCAGCAGTCTCAAAATGCCAAGGTAATAAGATACCAAAATGTTTAGCCTTTACAAGACCTGCATGGCCACTTAAGGAGTGGGTAGTTCA
The DNA here is from genome assembly GCA_900490025.1 of Megastigmus dorsalis. Taxonomy (NCBI): domain Eukaryota; kingdom Metazoa; phylum Arthropoda; class Insecta; order Hymenoptera; family Megastigmidae; genus Megastigmus; species Megastigmus dorsalis. The sequence continues at coordinate 9,021 of UELU01147572.1, forward strand.
CCTGGCCATGTTGGATCTAGTTATAAATGAATTAGCGGTATCTGTGATATCGATTTTGAACTGAAAAGTGTTGACCCTGTAAAGGTTAAACTACAACGTACGTTACAAAAAATTTGAAATATTAAACCTTTTTACAATTTTCAATCAGCAGTATTATCCCCAAGAAGAAACTAGGGGAAGTCCGTAATGCCGGTCTTATTTTTCATTTCTTTTCTTGAATTGTTAAGTGTTTTGACTTTTTCGATCAGAAGCAAAATTCTTGTGTCACAGGAATTGTGTCTCTGCTCCAATAACTTTCGAAACTTTGAACTTTAGTAATGAAGGGGAAGTACTGTGGTCGAATAGACTTCTATACCTTCCCGATTTTTACATTTAACTTGATATATAAAGATAGAGATTAATTTTTGGAAAAAACTCTCTGTTAGCACCACTGTAATGATGTATGATCTCCGACATTTTCAAGGACAAAAATCTCTGTGAATTGTGGATGGAATTTCATAAAACTTGAACCACGGATTTTTTTACATCATCACCGAGGTGATAACAGAAAGTTTTTTTCCAAAAATTAATCTCTATCTTTATATATCAAGTTAAATGCAAAAACCGGTAAGGTAGAAATCTTTCCGACGAAAAATAATATGTAGAGATCTGTAACTAAGAACGAAAGGGGCCGATGCCCGATGGGGTTGTCAAAGTCCTACCATTACCACTAAACTGTTTTACCGACCGGATCCTGAATAAATAATAATAATAAAATAAATACTTGAAATTAAAACATCTTAAATACAGATTTTCTTGTATGAATTATCTATTATCTTAAAAATTTGTGTTACGAAAAAAAATCGCTCACTTATTGAAACAGAAATTTTTTTTAAGTGGTCATTGAAATATATCCAAGTACTTGTAACTTTTCTACTTGAAATTTTTAAGATGCGGCGCATCTGAGGTTTACATAGACTGCCGTTAAAGGTCGTATGGTCTATAAGTCCATTTAGTGGGAAAGATGATGCTAACATTTTCTTATAGAATTGGGATTATAAAAAATTAAGATATGTAGATAAATACTTTTTCCTTTTTCTGAATAATAAAAATTAAAGATATAGTAAATTTAAATTCGTGCTTATAAAGCCTATAAGCCTGTGGGGTTTCGCTCCTTCCCGCGCTCATAAGTACCTCGCGCCGTTCTCACTACGCGGCCGAGCTACACCACAGGTCTCTCGCAAGTGACAAAAAATCGGCTCGGTTATTATATAAGCCCGATTAGCATCCTCCCTGAGCATCCGCCAGCGTCTAAGGCAGGGATTGTTGACACAGCCTTACTGACGAGTCCAGTCTACAATCCCGGGACGAAACGCACCTTTTCTTTTCAACTCGCTCTCTAATGGCAACAAGCATGCTTCCAATTTGTCCGCCAAAAGCCTATAAAGTGGTACAAAATTTGTCAAATTTGTATAAACATTGGCCCCTGTATAAACGTTGGGACAAACACTAGGTCTTTATAATCTTCCAAAACATCATAGGAAACTATTATGAATGGATTAATAACTTTTCTAGCTATATGGGTATTATATTTTATTTTTTTTATTTCTGCTTAATATTCAATACAGAGGTACTGTTTTAAGACATGCAACATACGTAAAAGACACTTTAATTTAAAAAACTTCTGAATTTCAATATAAATTACATTATTGTGCTACGCTAATTGCTTTGTGTATTAAGGTGAATGTCCCAATTTCTACTCACGTCCCTATTTCTACTCATTTAATCTTTTTTATGTTATTACAAATATCAAACGTATTTCTAAATTATTCAAATATTTGCAGACATATTTAATCAATTAAAAAGAACTAATTATAAGATTATGAAATAAATACAACACCTATTACAGAAGCAAGACTATGTGAGTAGAAATAGGGCTTAAGTGAGTAGAAATTGGGACATTCACCTTAAATGAGCTTATTCACGTAAACAATCAATCCAAACAAAACAGAGAACTAGTCAACCTAATATAGGTAAATAAATTAATAATTTAACGAATTTGTTAATCTATCCAAGTCAGGCGATGATAAAAAATGAAATTTGAAACTTCTGTTCGTTTGTGACGTTTCAATCTACAATCCCATCTGTAATCCTCATCAGAACTTCTAACAATTTCTGTGAGAGAATTAACAATCTGGATCCAATATCCCAACATTAAGAATTAACAGATGATTTAAAGGAGAACGACCATGAGACTAAATTGTAACCGAGAGATAAATCCTATTTAAGTATTTAGGATGCAATATAAAATTTATTAATAAAATATTTATTACTATTTTTGTAATAATTATTAATGCAAAATTTCTTCTGGAAAAAATAAAATGAACTAATATGTTGTTGATTGATCGATCTATGATTTTTTGAAAAGATCATTTATTGACAAGGAGAATTGCCCTTATACTTATACAGTGTAACGTAAGTTTAACATAATAATAGAAATAATGAATAAAATCAAGATATTATCAAAAAATGTAAATTGAAATATATTTCGCATAACAAAAATAAATTAGCATTTATCTGAAAAATATAAAAATGAGAATGTTTAAGCTTATTTTAACCTGCTCAACAATAATTAATAGTTAATATCTATTGATGAATATCTAATTTTGAAAAAAAATTATTTAATAAGAAGCATGTCAAGAATTAGGCCGGCAATGCGTATCTCCATTTTCATAAAACCTGATAAAAAAATTTATTTGAAAAAAGATCAGCAAAGTAGGAATTTTTTTGAACCTCGAGCATCTTCCTCAAAGGTGTAAATGATAAAAACGTCTACTTTTTATTTGCATGCTTTTATCGATACTACCTTACCTTCAAAACTGTTTTATCGACACTGTCATATATTTTTATTTCGCGATCAGTAATAAAAAAATACTTAAATTTGTACAAAATATCCTAGAGGAAATAACAAATGTACATAAATGTATAAAAAGGTACAAAAAGATATAAAATATTTTACTATAGACAAAAATCGAGTATAAATAAAACACTATTGAGAAATTGTGTAATTAAAAACTTGATTCTTTTAGACAGGGTAAATTTAGACAGGATAAAATTCCTTTATCGTCTATGAGTCTACTTTTATTTCTAAAAGGAAAATACTTTATTTTACCAGTAAAACTTTTAATGGTAGAACTATCGTATACTTATAGAATTTTTTACTCCAGAGAAGTATAATAAATTAAATCCCTTCACATCACAATATTTTGAACTTTTATAAATAATCTGGGTAAAAAAGATCAAAATATGTAATCTGAACATAGAAAATCCCTAAGAATTAAGTGAATTTCAAATAAATATTATTCAATTTTATGATGCAAATTATTAACACTTTGTTTACATTAAATGCATTAAAAAACTTAAAGTTTATGTACAATACGACAAGTTATTACCAATACGAGATCGCTGTGAAGCATTTACTGAGGTACACTTGGATCCTAAACAGAAAATTGAAATATAAATACATTCAATAAGATTTAAATACTTATAGAAGGATGGAGTAATTTTTGTCAAAACTATAATATTGATATACTTTAAGAATATGTGTTAGGGTCGAAAAGATTCCTACCTTACCGATTTTTTCATTTAACGAAATATATGAAAATAGAGATTAACTTTTGGAAATACATCTTTGTCAGCACCTCGGTAATGATGTGAACATTATAGAATTCCAGTTTTATAAAATCCACAATTCACAGGGATTTTCGTTATCAAAAATTTTGTTCATGATTCATACAACAATTTTTGTCTATAGAATTTTCGATATCAAAAATCTCTATGAATCCGAATGGAATTTTATGAAATTGGATTCACATAATGTTTTCATCATTAATAAGGTGCTGACAGAGAATTTTTTCCAACCATTAATCTCTATCTTCTTATATTTCGTTAAATGTGGTGTGTACAGTCTGAACCATTTTTGTTTTTTAGTTTTTAATTTTACTATTGTATAAGGGCTTTTTTGTTTTTTAGTTTTTAATTTTACTATTGTATAAGGGCTTATCCCTGTGTATTACTATAACTAAATAAATAAATAAAAATGCAAAAACTCGTATGGTACATCTTTTTGACCTTACCATATGTCCGTAATTTATAAAAATTATATTACTAGCTGGTTTGTATTTGTTATATATACCTGCTTATGGGCCATTGATACCAATATAACTAATATATGTATATATTAACACCATAATCACTTTTACTTCTAGCTTTTAAACATGTGTTAAAAAATAATTCTTAAATAAGAACATCTTTGGTCCTGACTTTGAAAAAAAAATAATTAATATATTTGAGTAAAACCTATACAAGGTATTTTATTCAAATATTCCACTGAGGTATATTATTATATAATATTATGTAGTGATTAGATTTTCTGCTTTAAATATGTATCGGTTAATCCGAAAGCTTATGAAGGATCATATTTTAGAAATTATTATTGAATTCCAGTATACTTGTAAGCTCATATCTGTGTTTTATTTATTTATTTTATTGCATTATATTTATTTAAACAATAAATGGATATAAATGCCCTTTACAGTGTTTATATATATATACATATAAATTTTAACATTAAAATATTGGTATCTAGAGCCCTTAAAAAAATGTATTATGCTTAATGCATACATTAGAATAGTTTTAAAATTTTGATGCCTTAAAGTCTTTAAATGTAATCAGCTGATTTATTTATATAAATTTGTTGGTATTCATGTGCTATATTTAAACAAGATTAACTTAAATCAATTACAATTTAAAATTTTATTAGATTTATCAGAATTACTATTATAGGCACAAGGAAAGTAATAAATAGTTTAAAATTCATTAATAGATGTAAAAAGTTAGGTGAAGAAATTTAAAAATATTCAATGGTATCAATATTTATTTTTGATATCTCTACTTAATCATCAAGCTCAAGGTGTCATAATATAATAATAATTAGAAAGAGATATTCGAATATATTATGTAGATAAACTAGAACAATAAAACCTTTAAGTAATTTATACTAAATGCTTAAAACTGTACTAAAATTTAATAAATGAAAATTATTAATAGGCGTAATTATTAATAATACATAATTATGTGCATATTAATTTTTTAAATAGCTTTTGGATAACTTCATTACAAATATCTCTATAAAAAGTTTTTGCTCAAATATCAAATAAAATTGTATTTAAAATACTTATACTAACCATTCTGATGGATACAGGATCAGTAGCTGTGTCTGATGGACTTGATCTTTGTTGCTGTCGAGCATAACTAACTTCCATGTCAATATCATCCAACTCCTCTTCTTCTTCTTCGTGCGTATCTGAGTCTTCTTCTTCTTCTCCCTCACCTTCCTCTTCTTCTTCCTCCTCTTCTTCTTCTTCAGAACCTCTAAACTTTAAATTTAAAAAGAAAGTAGGTTTTGATAAATGAAAAAAGAGCAGTGAACTTTAAACAAAATAGGACAAAAATAAGGTTAACTTACATCACTGGCTGATTTACCTATAGGAATGTGATCAAAACTTTCTACTCGTATTTGTTCTCTCTAAATAAATTAATAGCATTATTAATAGCATAAATTAACAGCATAATTTATATTTTCAAAACTATGGAAATATAATGATTATTCACCCATGACTGGTGTTCAAGTTCCAGTGCAGTAACTTCACTTTCATCATCAATTGGCTTATCAGCATTAAACCACAAAGGGTCGGTAGCTCTTGGTTGTAAATTTGGCCATAAAGGCATGAACGACATTGTTTAAAAATGAATATTGTAAAACATCCAAAAAGAAATGTTTATCGTTTTACGTTCACTATAAAAGTATTTGTATATTTTCAATTTTGTATGTATCTAACATAAACATTGCATCTATAAGGTACGCAATAGAATAGAGCTGTAGGCACTAGCCTCACCCGAGTAAGCCTAAGCAATAAGCAATATAAGCATACAGCGCAGCGTAGCCAAAAGCGGCTCTCTCAGAGAGGGAAATTTAAAATAATTAAAAAAACGCGAAAAAAAGCAGTAAGAAAAAAATATTTTTATGTATTGATAATTTCAAATAAATTAAAAGCAACAAAGTTACTATGCCATAATT
>UELU01147574.1:8999-37701 GCA_900490025.1 Megastigmus dorsalis
ACGAACAAACTTGAGAGATCCAATTAAAAAGTCATTTAATGTAAATGAAATTATTGAATCTCTAAACAATCGCGTTGATGTATTATCAATATTGTTGAATTTAATTATTGTGCATTCTAATATGTATTTACTGTAATGCTTTATAATGCCCTTTGCTCAGAATTTGTATTCTTTAATATATTGTTTTTCATTTACTAAATTAGATTTTAGCGAAATCCTATTAAATTTCTCACAGGTTTAAATCGTTTTATTACACTGTATATACATACAATCATTTAGTGAAGAGCCCATAACAATCATTTGCGGACCATACCTACATACTTAAGTAGTACAGCTCCTTTCAGTCCCCTCAATACAAGGAGTGAAAGCTTCACTCTGATTCATTTTTATAGAGTCAGTACAAAGAAGACAGCGGCAGCAGCAGAAGCAAATGAACTGTCGCATATAAAAAGATTTGCAATCATATAAAATCATTATAAGCGTGGCTGCAAAGTAGCACACATACTGCGTCATTAAGAAAAGAGCGAGAGAGACAGCCTCGTACAAACACAAAGCTGCTGTAGACTCATTAATTCAAGTGAATTATACGCCAAGCGAGTGCGATGGAGCACGTAGTACCACCAACGTATGATGTGTATGTGTGTGCGTGCATGTTTGCAAGACTGAGGGAGGAAAAATGATTAAGCATAGCCCTATAATAAAGAAACATCTCTTTTCTGCCTTTCAGGTTGCGCGTTTCTGACCTACTACAGCCGTGACAGTGCAATCAGCGCCCAGAACGCTCTGCATGAGAAGCGGACTTTGCCAGGGGTGAGTTTTCTCTTTGTTATCGGGGAGCGAGGAGGGGCGAGTTGCGCCGACTATAGGCGAGCGCACGAGCCACGCGGCCTGCCGGAACTTTCTCTCTGCGCGCAGATTAAAGTTTTAGTTACGGCATATCGTTATATGCCGAGGCGCGGTGTACGGGGGGCAGAGGTGGAAGTGTTGAAAAGTCTCATGCATAAAATTTTCGTTTCAGTTTACTCGTCGCCGTAAACGCCTTGCCTCTCTATATGCTTCTTTCTTCTATCCTTTTCTTTTTTTTGCCATTTCTTTTCCTGTGGCTTCCTGCTCCCCGACCCCCTCCTCTCTTGTGCTTGTTTTCGTGAATTTCTCGTAAGCTTAATTATGCGCCGATTAGCACGACTATTGCAGTAGGGACCACATTCCAATAGACGTAGCACATGGTGCTTTTGACAACAACTGATTTTTTATCAAGGAGCTTGACCGGACAGTTAATAAGTTATGAATTAGTACTTAAGATGACCATTATATATATATCTATAACATTTATGACATGCATACAATTAAAGCAATCGATGTGTGCATACTTTTCTTGCCATTGTACATCCTGATTACGAGTATATAAATATTTACATATTAGTACTACCTGAATATTATTTCATAAATTCATCAGCAGAGAAGCTATATAGACTAAGGGATACAAAGTACGAATCTGCAGTATGTAATCGCAAGCATAACTGAATTTAAGCCATTTCGAAGCGAAACGTATATCTTTAAACGAATTAAAACCTCTCCGCGGTCGAATAATGTTCAAATTGCGGGCGCTTCATTTTCCAGCGCGTCTATTAGCGAAATACACGCGTCAGGAAGCATTTGCGAAATAAGTGAGTTTGCGCGCAACGGAAAAAGAGAGATAAAAGTGCATAAGAAAAAGTTAAACAGGAAGAAACAGCGTTGTATGCGTACATCAAGTCCAACGTAAACCAACGGCGCATCGTACTACGTCAGCGTATATATCTATACACCTGCGGCCGAATATGAAAATGGCTCGGCACGACAAGTTAATCTCTTAACGCCCAAAGGGTAGTTAGAGCGAGCGAAAGGGAGAATAAAGAAGAGAGAATACAGAGAGAAAGAATGGAGAAAGAGCGAACAGGGGGGGGGGAGAAGGGGCCGTGACTAAAAAAATAGCAGCGCGCACAGACGAGGAAAGAAGCTGGAAGCTAAAAACTTGTATAGACTATGTCTTGTATAAGTACAGTCTGAGATAAAAAGTTATTCGCTGTGGAATCTTGCTTATTGGGTGTCCTTGCACTGCTATAGTGCATTCAATTTCTCGGTAACATTGTTTTTATGACTTGAACTTTGAAAATTAACTATAGTATTGTTTTTTATTTTTGAAATCACGATATTTTTGTAATCGTTTTATAATGCCTTGACGATGATTATTGTAATGTTAATTGCTCGTTCAAATTTAACAACAATTGCAACTATTTCAATGTTTGTTCTCTGTAGGAACCTCTATTATATGACATTTTTTACAACTTATACCGTTAATTTTTCATCTTTATCCCTTTTTGCATGTTTTGTTTTTAAATGATGTCAATAGTGAAATAATTGTGATATCAATTTAAACGAAAAATTCCAATACAAAAACTATTTTAGTTCCCAGACTATTTTCGGGTTACAGTAGCCAAAAAATCGTTCTCCAAAATTTTGTTGTTGCAGAGAGATAGAGAGAGAGAGATAGAGAGAGAGATAGAGAGAGAGAGCTTGAAGGGTGCGGGTATAGGGTCGGTATGGGAATGTATCATCGCGATGTGTGTCGGCGCGAATGCCATGACCGGCTCTACGTCGTTGCGCATCGGGGCCGAGCCGGCCAGCAGCTACACTCGCCAATCTCAAGAATTTCGACTATCTATTCTGCGTGGATCGTAAAAGTGTCTCCATGCTCGATGCTCCTACTGACGCGTCCCCTTTTTTCGCCCCCTCCGACTTCTGGCACGAAACAGTCGGGACGCCGAAAACTCTGATAGACCGAACTTGTTATTCTAATTGCCGCGGGTACTCCGATCGATTATTGTGAGCTACTCTAAGATTATGAAGATGCAATGAAGGTGTATTATTAGTTAATCAGAGTTTACCCTTTTTATGTTACACTATTCAAAATTCGAATTAATGAACAAAGCTTTGTATTTTTGACTGGTACTAATAATAAGTAATAATACATATGTGCAAGGATTGTTCTGCGTTAAAAAAGTCTATAATTTATTTTTCTTATAAATACTCCATTTTATTGTGATTATTTTAATTGGATTTTGAACTAATTTAATAATTATTTCAACTAATTTTTACTGTATAGCTAATTGTTACAGGCTAGTTAGGTACAAGGTCTCAGATTAATTAACCCTAGCGTTTCACCAATCTAAATAAAAATTTGATTTTAAATCTTAAAAGTGCCCAGCGTCAAGTTGTCCCAATGAAATAAACGGCTCATAGGTATCAATTGTATAATCGACTGCGCCAGAATATTTATAATAATTTTATATTACGTTTCGGACGATATTATAATTTTTCGTTAGTAATAGGAATAGAAATCTTAGTTTCCTTCATTATTTTAAAATTTATATAATTGAATAACTTGAGTTAACACGCCTTTATAGTATTTTCTGAACGCGGAAAAGACGCATTTTGTACAGTAATTGATATTTACTATTTCAAAGTTAAAAGAGTATAACATTATAAATACTTTAGTCTACGTCAAAAACTGCAAAAAATATTCGTAAGACATGAAAGGATGATAAATTATATTACGGCAAGCGACGATCCAAGTCCCCCCCAGAACTACCGGTGACAGAAGCGCTCATTTGAGTCTGCCAGCAAATTCCGCGACACACATCAACACAAAAAATGACAAACTCGCATTTAAAAGTGAAGGGCGGAATGGCTGGTAAAACAGCAGTTCGCCTTATCCTCAGCTTAACTGGCAAAACTTTGGCACACGCAGTAGAGTCCCTCACTCGCCTCCTCCTCCCTCATCCTTCCCATTATCCCCCATGGTGCCTTCTTCCTTCTTCGCCTATAAAAGGGTACGGACCAGTAGAAAGAGATAGAGAGATAGAGAGAGAGAGAGAGAGAGAGAGAGAGAGAGAGAGAACGAATGCGTTATGTTTCGTTAATCTATCCCCCCGAAACAAGGCAGCAGTGTACGGGGACCCGGCGCTATATGTATGGGCGCCGCGTGCTTTCTTGGCACGGCTGCCAGCGGAAATCGTTTTAAATGTTATGCCGAGAGATGCGCGCGCGCGGAGTATAAGGCGGACCGCCCGCGCACTGTGCTTGAATTATGATTTTATGAAGAGCCGAGTGGCTTATACGTGCCCGTGCCCCCGTGTTAGATGCGTGCAGTGTGCGTGCGCTTAGATGAGGTTCAATGAGGGGGGGAAGGGGAGGGGGGGGGGGAGGGGTAAGAGAAAAGTGAGGAGCGACGGGGTGGGGGTAGAAGAAAAGGATGCGATGCAAAGTGAAATGTAAGGAAGCGCAAGATTGGAGGGAATATTAGACGAAGTTTATTCGTATTGGGATAATGGCTGTAGCCATGCAGTGCGAGAAGTATCAGGACTGAATGCCATTAACTGGGATATCGCGAGATAAGAATAGAGAGTTAAAAATGATAATGTGTATATCACGTGTAGGTGCAGCTAATTTATGAATTACTGCAATTGCGCAGTGTTTATAAATAAATATTTTTCATAAAGCTATTACTAGCTGCGGCAATCACGTTAGCGTTATTCAAATTTCTAAGCATATCGCAATAAATATGTAATGTATGGAGAATGAAAGACGTCACCTCATCATTGTCGATAACAGTGAATAATAAAACACGCAAAAAAGCTAATAAAATTGAAGATCATTCACCCTGTACAGAGCGCCAATTCTCCTTAGCAGGCGCTTCTCAAGTGACGGTACAGTGACTCGCGCCAGACATATAGCACGAGAGCAGCCGCGTCCGGCCTATATATAGCAACAACCGTATAATAACCGTGGCTCGGTACACCTGAGGCCATAACTCGGGCGTAGCCGCAACTCTTCTCTCTCTCTCTCTCTCTCCCTTTCTCTCTCTCTATCTCTCTCACTCAGTCTCACACTGGCTCGGCGCAGCTCTGCCTCTCGGGGAGACCTGCTTTCATAAACACGAAATAGGAAGCGAACTCTCTCTCTCTCTCTCTCTCTCTCACTCTACCTATACATACCTCGTCCGCGCGCGCGCAATAATAATGCCTTTGGCCGGCGGCCTCCCGGACTAAACTTAGCTCGTAATCGTGTCTAACGCACAAGAAACATGGCCGCGAGCATGCATGATGCTCGTCTATTACGGGGGGCCGCTATGTATGCGCCCACTCGCCCGCCCGTACTCCTCCCTAAGGTATTATCTGAGGCAAGTAAGACGGGGCCAGTCTCTCTCTCTCTCTCTCTCGTGGTCTACGTGTGTGTAGGAGCTGGTGCATCGTTTTAAGCCCTGATAAATACTATCGCGATGCGATACTCCTTTGCCACCACCGTCTGACGAGTTTTGACACAGAGCTGCGGCACTAAGATTAGACTGCGCTTATCGCTTTGTTTAGGCGCGAGCGAAATGATTTGCATGAGGTAACCGTTTTTTTTAGACTAATCGTAAGCTCAATAGATGGAAATTAAGAAAGCAAAATAGTTTGTTAAAAATACATGCGATCGTTTCACATGCACTGTAGAGTAAAAAAACTATTTAGATGGCTGCATAATTACAGGGTAACAACTAATAATTTTGATTCCAATGTATTGTATCGTATTGTATAATCCTTCAGATGCAGGCAATCTTTTATTGCATTACTTGATAGAGTTATAACTTTTCATACCACGTTTCACTAAGCAATAAAGATATATTTTGTATTACATTGAATTATATAGGTTTCACAACTTTTACACTGTTTAGTCAAGTTCATGACAGTTTGTATGCAATGGCTTTCGAAGTAAAACTACGATTGTAATTGACAGATTAGAGATGTTTAGTTAGGTGTATAAGAGACTATTGAAGGATCTTAAGTACATAGACCAAGCAATTGCGTAATTAATTTGACACCTATAAATTTACATGGTATAGTGTAATCTCACAAAGCAAGCTTCATGTGCATTATATCAGGATACTACAGATGATATATGCTTTTTGAAATCAGATCGAAGATTAAGTGTATGTCAAAGCGATAATTAAGAAACTATACACTTGATGTATCAGTTTATAGGATTCGATTAATCATATATATATAAATATATATATGTATTATAAAAAAATTTTGCCGCCGCCATTGTTGTGTACAAAAAGGACCATATTATCCTGGTTAATAATGATAATATTAACGATCCTCTGTGAATTCAGAGGAAATTTATGTTATTTTAATAATTTTTTACGTTATTTTCGCGATTTCTTTCCTTATTTTCCTTAATTAGACGCTTATTTCATGATATTTTACCTAATTTTTAATTAATTTACATTATTTCACGTTACTTTTTTGTTGTTCTTACGTTATTTTTCCGTTATTACATGTTCAATATCCAAAATATACAAAAACGTATATATGACACGTTTTCCCGTTATTTTTCGACATTTAAAAAAATGTAAATACCGGTAAATGAAGTTAAAATATCTTACAATAATGTACAAATAACGTATATTTTGTGTTATTTTGTGTTATAACCTATCTCCTCTGAGCATCAAATGTTGGTTAGTTAAGAAATTAAATTATTATTTATACAATCTTTCTATTTATTAAGTTCATGTTCTCATACATAAACACTAATTATTTGTAATATATATATTATATAATATTTATTTATTCTACTAATTATTTCTGTTTCGATAACCAATCTTCCTTTATGAAATCACTTCCTTTTTCTCCAATCATAATTGAGGGAGCGTTCGTATTTGCTCTTACTATAATAGGCATTATAGAAGCATCAATAACCCTCAACCCTTCAATTCCATGTACACGTAATCTAGAATCAACTACCGCTTCTGTATCATCTTTAGGTCCCATCTTACAGGTTGATGTTGGGTGATAAACAGGTGTATGATATAGTCTCGATATACACTCGTAATACTTTGTATCGTCAGATAGATGTTTTTCACATTCTGGTGCTCGCGATCTGACCACCGTGAAAGAACTATTACTCAATGATATATTGTGCATGAAACTTGCAGTCATATTAAGACCTTCGATCATAGCTTTGATGTCTTGTGGATTGGAGTAGAAGTTTAGATAAATTAATGGTTTTCCCCATATGGGATCAGTTTTATTCAGTTTGATCCAACCACGACTTTTAGGTGCTATTAGTGTCGTGTATAACTGAATTTGGTTGTAATAAGAAAGTATATTATATACAGAATTGGTGCCCGTCTTATTACTGTCATCGACAGAAGTTAAATGATGAACTTCTATGTCTGGGACACCTTCTCGCGACTCAAATGAGGTCTGGAAGAATGTTACTACACCCCATAATCCGAGGTTCCTAAAACGTCCTTTTCGTTTATCCAACCATTCTTTAGCATCTTCAATTCTTTTTTCAATTGGTAGTAATGATTCCTGCGTATTATTGAAAACCAGAGTTACTGCACTCGCGGCTATGTGTTCTTGTAGATTTTTACCGACCGGCAGGTCATGTATAATATTGATACCGGCTTCGCGAAGCTCAACTGCTGGTCCGACTCCAGATAACATAAGAAGCTTAGGTGAATTAATCGCACCCCCCGAAACAATCACTTCTTTTTTTGCAAAAGCTTTGTTAACAATGGTCTTTCCATTACTCACGTATTCGACACCAGTTGCTCTTTTAGATATAGGATCAATGATGATTTTGGTGACTTCACATTTCGATCTTACAACTAAATTAGATCTTTTATCCCGAATTGTTCTAATAAAGGCATCATTTGTACTTTGACGACATCCATCCCTTTTTGTATATTGCATTTTACCAACGCCTATTTGATTTCCAGAATTATAATCAACTTCATTGAATCCTACTTTTTTCCAGGAATTAATTATTGTATCGATGTTTTTATCTACTTCTGGTAACTCAACACTCAAATAGCCATCAGAGGCGTGATCTGTGGGTGCACTGGATGGAATTTGCTGAAAACATTATGTTATTATTTTTCATTAGATACGATAGAAAGTGCATTTAAAATATGATATAGAGTATCATATATTATAGAGGGTAAAGTGTTCTTTATAATAGTTATGTCCGTATGAGTATAGGAATAAATAGAATAAAAAGATATCATTTTTTTGTTTGCATAAAATTGTATGTAATTTAGCTTATGATGCAGTCAACGCATTAATAAATTAAAACTATTAATATTTTTAATACTCCGTGCATGAAACACTTTTAGTGTGTGCGAAACAAAATGTTCGCTCATAAAAGATTGCAATAATAGTATGTTACGAGTATTTTTTTGTTAGATTACAAGTTCATAGTCTTTCCTTGCAATTTTAACAAGCGTTATTGTTGAGATTCTCCTTTGTAATTAGTAATACTGGTGATATTTAATTTGTAATGTGATTAAATGTTACACACCTGTCTTAAATCTTGAGATTTTTTAAAATATGGTAAAACGTCTTCCCAACTCCATCCAGGATTCCCCAGTTGTGCCCATTCATTATAATCCTGCTTGTTACCACGAACATAACCCATACCATTAATAGTGCTGCTACCTCCCATTACTTTTCCACGAGGTTCAATGCAAGCACTAGGATTTATTCGGCATACTTCTGTTTCCGGTTGGATAATATAAGAATAATCTATGCTAGTATTTGGTAATATTCCAACTAATCCTGGCACGCTTGCAACTAAAGGTTGTTCATCACCTGCTTCCAATAGTAATACCTATATTGTATTATCAATATTAATATTATACGGTTTACAATTGAAGTTACGAGAAACTATTATTATTCAACATGATTATATTTTATATATGCAAAAAACATAATTTTACGTAGTCCCATTACATAAAATAAAGTAGCATAATCAAAAAATCTCCTTTTAACTATTTTAGGAAAAATGTTTTCTGATCCAAATAAATTAGTACAAATTGGGATTGGCCTATTAGGTCAATTTTATTATTTTAACTATAAAATATAAAAAAATTTCATGAGGCTATTTGTATGTCTATGCGTGCTTAAAAAATCATCACAGCAAATATTAAAAAAGTGTACAAAATAAATATAATGCTCAATGTTTCAACCAACTAAGGTAAGATTTAACGCAATATCATAAAGTACGAATAAAATATTAAAATTGTACTATTTTATTACCTTCCAATCTTTCACTTCACTTAAACGATTGGCTATAACACAACCAGCACTTCCAGCACCAACCACGATAAAATCATACGTACTATTATGTTGATCATTTTTATATTTATCAAGCATTTCCGGACTATTAAATGCATCATCTTTTGAATGTCCTAACAATTGTGTTAAGAAAGACAATAAAGTTAGAAATGAAGGTTCACAAGTTGAAGTAAATGTGTTGTGGAAACAATTTCCAGAAGTAGCAGGTGACCAAGTCATTTTGTTACCGGTAGTCTCAACATCGGCTCAATACAGACTAAGTGCGACAAATACAGAGTATATAACTTTACTAAATATCTCTTTCAGTATGCTTGTAACCGACGAAGTACATAATAATGATTACTACATTTCAAGATTATAGTAGGCTTTCATTAAATTACTTACAACAGTTTTTTGTGATAAATTTCTGCAGTGATTCTAAGGTTATCGAGGTCGCGATTGGTGATAATGTGTTGTTTACGGACTTGCCATAATTAATTATTATAATTTATACACTTACATGCATTATCAAAGAGACATGATTATTATAAGGAAAGTACAAATGTAAATTATTATTAGAATGTTCATCTACATTAATTAAAATAAATGTATGTTTGCATTAATTATACTTATTAATTTTTACACCCATTCAAACTAATAATTCTAGTTTTTGTAATAATCCAATCATATTATGTTGAAAATTAGATTTTTTTAATTTACTTTTTTTATTTCATTATATACTTTCGTTAAATTATTTAAACAGTATGCATTTCAAAATCCGTTTAATTGCCTAGATTTTGATAGAGGTAATACATTAGGGCATAATCTTTTAAAATGTAGTATTTTTTTCAACAATATATTTTTTTAGAAAATAACTTTCGACAATCAATGGAAAATCTGAATGATATACAACCTAATTAAACTTACTAAAAAAATTTTCATTGAGCGTGAATAATTATTTTCCAGGAAATAGAATATTTACTAAACCAGAACACTTTTGTAAATAAGAAAAGTTAGAGAATTCTCTAGCTAAAAGGACAACATTTTGGCATTCCCAGAAAGTATCAACATTTCGATATTTAAATAAAATAAACTCTTTAATAATTTCTTTTTTTTGAAGTTAGAAGTCGTTTTTAGATTTACCTCGAAAACGGTTGAAACCGATTAACTAGAGCGAAACAGACAAAATCATTGTTTTTCTTAATGGGACTTGATTTTTCATTAATTTTTGTGGTTTGAATTCACATTACGCTAATATTTCAGGAATTCTCTAGCAAAAAGGACGAAATATTTTTTACTCATAGGAGGAATCAATAATTCTTTTTTTTTAATATTTATAAATCATAATTAAGTTAAAATTTAAACCACTCATGTGGCACATAAAAATATATAATTATACATAGTATGTACTTTGTGGAAAAAGAATAACCTAATTAGATAATTTTTTTTTAATTTTTTTTCTAAAATAATTTATATTTCTTATTTAAAATATAAATCAAATAATCATAATAAAACAAATACACTCACTAGTATTAAATTAATAAATTTATTCATTTAAAATAATATATTGTTGTTTGTAATCTTGTAATACAGATAGCACGTGTTCGCGTGATCATTCAAACAATGGACTTACATGTAGAGAGAGAACTAGAGTGATACACTAAAAGCAGAGTAAAAATAGAGTGAGCACAAAAGCATTTTACACGCACTCGAAATATAGATTATAATGTGAAGAACCACTCTTGGTAAGTTTTTTTCGAGGTTTTTTTTACTCTATTTACTATTTAACTCCAATTAATGAAGTAAAATTTTACTCTTACGGGTTAGGCGTGTAGGTTAAATACTACTTGTAGTAATATTTTTGTATTTCTTGTTTGGAGTTGTTATTGGCCAATTTAGGTAGAAATTGAAGATATTATTTGCGTTTTAATGTTTCTTCATTTTTGTTTTTAATGCTCATTTATAAAAAAGGCTTAACTGATTTTTTATTTGAAAAATTTAATATTTTTGTATTTCAAAATTTCTTTCTGTTTTACTGTAAAGAAAAATTGGTTTAACATGAATAAATATGTCACCAACTTTACAGATTTGTACGCATGTTATTTTAGAGTATAAAATACTACGTATGTCTGTATATAAGAAAATTGCGCATGTACGCGTATTGAAATAAAGCGTAAAATTCGTGAAAACGCCTGGATTTAGAATGTTATTGTTAAAAGGTTGGCTTACATGTTTGCTTGAATTTTATGGTGTCATGTTTGATCCAAAGAACTTTTTATCTAAAATAATAGTTTACCTTTCTTCAATAAACAATTGTTGTACCGTATGATTCATAGGCAACCTCAATGACAACAGAGTTACTTTACTATGAGAAGTTTTTTCGTAACTCTCTGTATTTTTAGCATAATTATTCCGTTGGAAATAGAAGTTCTACCTTGGTCTGGAATCAACTCTTTACACCTACAGTTAATCCGACACTGCAGATCACGAGCAGACTGATAATCTGTACATAATACGTAAGATCCTTGACGAGAATTCGTTTTGCGCAACGTGCAGGAAGCCCTATACACGATATTGCCCAGCATGCACGAAGCACAGCGGTCAGCGTTGGCGCTGTTGCCGTTGCGTCGTCCAAAATCAATTCCGCTTGAATTTATCAGAGTGTTTACGAAGGCGCAAAAGGTCATTCACCCAACAACAATGAGGTTACGATAATGATGAAATTGATGGCCATTAAAATTCAGCAATGCATATTTATGCATTCATGAACAGGAGATCTTTAGTTTCTCAACTTAGTTTTAATAATTTTTACGTTCTGCCAGGAAACATACGTATATGAATAAATATCTAAAATGGTATTCATAATAGATCAATTCCATTTATCATTGACTAACAAAAATCTATTTATTTATTTATTTACTTTGTTCAATAAGTGTTTCCATAATGCCTAACTTAAATTTTTCTTGAATTGATAACTCCCATATACTATTGATAATATGGAGCACATATGAGAAAACTTTTATAACAAAAGCGTAACCGTAGCAGCTTTAGAATAACTGAAAATCCTCTAAATCATCAGATTTAAAAAATCATTTTTTTATCAGACTATACGTGAAGAAGTAACGAAATTGAAAATTGCTCGACGTGTTCGATATACCTATAACATACCTACACAGGTATGTTATACGTATGTCGAACGCGTCCAGATTTTGTTATCAGATGTCCGAAATTTCGCAAAACGCCCCTGCGATTCCAATAAATCATGCAATTAAGAAATATATATGTTTAAAATAAAAATGGAACGTTTCATCTTCTGAAAAGAAAGAATCAATTCATCAGGATAAAGGATAAAGAAATAGCGGAACCGCATGATGTAATTTAATAAAAAAATTATTACGTTATTTGTATTGACTTTTTCGTTTACTGCGCGCGATTCTCAACTGTTAAACTGGATACAAAATCTCCGATTCCATAGCGCGAGTATCAGCTACCGAAGCGCTCCGCAACAAAGCATCGCACTCCTCGCTAAAAAATCCATCTCTCAGCGTTAAAGCGCAAAGCCTCGGTGATGGCGGGGCGAGTGTTGAATCTTAATCCTAACCGGAAGATCCATAGATCAGCCCAGGCGCCTCAATCCATGGCGCATGCGCCCAGGCTTGCGTAGCCCGATTACAAACGGATGGACGTTACATACTGGGGAGTAGGGCTCAAATTTATCGGCGCCAGATTAATTACGCAGTTGCGTGATCTCGCATGACCGCAATCCCTCATCGCTCTCTCTCTCTCTCTCTCTCTCACACACACACACACACACACACACACACCGCAGTGGACGATCCTTATCCCCCTCAACCCTTCTTCTACCTCGACCTGGGCAGGCGTACAGGAGCTCGCTTTGATCGAACGTTCGCGTGCAACGCTCTCCTCCCTCGGGTAGGTCATCGCGGATCTCTCCCACTCGCTACGGCACCCTTGCTGCACGAGAAGAAGCACAAACGTGAAGTTTGCTTTTTATTTTTGTTTTTTTCTTGTTCGCCAGTCCGCTCTTTTTTATTTGCCAGCAGTTTGTTTTCGCGCATTCCAATACTTTTTGTGGGTCAGGATGCACTGGCGCGCGTTCTTGCAATTTCTCTACCCGCTTACGAGTAATTCTTTTGCAACTGTTTTCTAATGAATGAGTACATATTGTGTTTGTAATTTAAAGATTGTGGATATTATTTTATGCTTATTTAAGTTAAATAAAATAATTAAAGCGACAAAAGAATTTCACATAATTTTGGTATCACTTTGATATCTTAATTACTTCCCGGTATATAGCATTATAAAATCTGCTCATATTTTGATTTTCTACTTAAATCCGTTCAAGTTTTTCTTCTAGAAGCAATAGCAGCTACCAAAGATTAGAATGTAGAGTTCTTTAATCAAACATTGATCAGAGTTTGAAAATAATAAATACGGACAATAAAATAGTGATACATATTATACTATTGGTATAGACGAGGGTCCAGTAAACTCAGGCACAAGCCCATAATTGGTGATCATTTCAAGCAAAGGATTCGAAACTTACTGTCTAGGCAAATACTTCTGATAAAAAATAAAATTAACTAACCCATGTTCTGCAAAAAGTGAGTCATACGAGTAGAAAAATTATTTGTTCTAATATATTTGTTGAAAAGCCTTAAAAAATTGAGAAAAATTCGTTGTACTGATACAAAACATGCTCAAAATATAATTTTTCTTCGTAAATATTAGTTAATAATAACACATTTATTAACTTAATTTCGTACAGTAAGATTAGATTCCCATTTCGGTCTACTTATGATAAAAAGCGTTATTTTGTTATAGAAATATATAAGCACGTACGTAGATCTTTTTACTCGTAACAAATTATACGTTTTGTCAGTTTGAGTTTAAATCAGATAAGAAGAGGAATTTTCTAAATAGGAAGTATGGCTACGCTGATTCGTCAGCATTTTCTTTCTCTCGCTGACTTAATACCCTATAAAATAACGGTAATCAATTGTTCCATCATCTGTTTCGAGATACTATACTGTTACTGTCACGGTTATATGGGTGAGTTATTCGGTCGAAAAGTCTGTTGTCGCATACATACACTCCTTGAGAAAAACGAGACGAATCTTGTCTTATTTTCATCCTCCCCTTTTTTTTCATTCTCGTGCGCGCGATAATGCGAGCCATACCGCGTGAAGAGTAGATTACCGGTGCGCACAAGACGGATCGATTGACGCGAGGTTACTTAGGCGAAATTAAACGATCCCGCGAAATCCTTTTATCGAAATCGAAGGAACGCGCCGCTGACGGTCGGCGTCTTAATACCTTTCGGAAGGCTCTAGCCTGTTTCTTTTCTCCTTCTTTCTCCCGCCTCTTTTTCTTTCGCTTTTCACTATTAAGCGCTTAAAGCTAATGAGGCTGTAGACTGAAAGAGAGCGAGAGCGAGGGATAGCGTAGATTATTACGTAGCGTTGGCTGTTGGCAGGAAGAAGAGGAAAAGACAGAGAAAGAGAAAGGAACATAGAGAATGGTTTTGATAGGATCTGCTTGGTTTTGAATAATTTAAATTCAATACAATAATTTCGTTCGTTCATTGATTATTTAGTTTTTTTTTTGCATTTTATTTATACATCTCAGTTTTAAACTTTTAATTATTAACCAGAGATTAATCATGAATCATTTTCATTTCATGATATAAAGAAGATATAACTATTATCAGCTATACTGCTTTTTAGATTTCTTAATAAAGAAGTAGCTGTTCGGTCAAAGATAGCAATTGAATGCTTGACCAGCAAGTGATGCAGCAAAGGGTTCAAAGTATTTCGAACGATTCTATACCCTGGTGCAATCGATCGGGGTAAAGTCAGCGTGCATACGACGCAGCTACACTCGCTGAGCCGCGGACTAAAAAAGCCAAAAAAATAAAAAAAAAAAGGTGCGAGAGAGAGAGCGAGAGATCAGTCTCAAAACATAGACGGAAAAAGACGAGGAGAGGAGAGTAAAAATGAAGGCCTAGCTTTCCCTCTTTCTCTCGGCGTGCCGCGCTACACACACACGGCATATACGATAAAGCTTTCTAGATTTAATTCCTGTTTATTTATCTTGCCGCTTCTGGCCGGCGCGGATCTCGGGGGCCGCTGCCGCCGCCGCCGCCGTCGACTACTAGCGCGTCGACGGTCTAGGCGGCCTAACGTTAACAGATCGCCAGATGTTGCCGGGGCGCCCCACGTATTTCACGCCGCGCGACAGAAAAATCCATACGGGGCCCCCGCACGCGCGTATATACATAAACGCCGCCACGCGACCCCCTACGTATACCGATGCTTCTTCCTTCCCTCCCCACCCCACTTTTTTTTGCAAATTCCTCTGGTGTTCTGTGTTTTTTTTTGTCGTTGGTTCGCTATTTTTTTCCTTTTTAATCGATCGCCGAGGGAATTTATGTAGCGATGGAAATTGGTAATCGAGAGACGTGTTTTTTATATTTTTTTTTGTTCCCGGCTCTGTTGTGCGACGCCTCTCTCTCTCGCTCTCTTTTGTTTCGCTGCTTCTTTTTTGGCTAGTTCGTTCGTTCGCTCGTGCTGGGGGTTTTGCCTCTCTCTCTCTCTCTCTCTCTCTCTCTCTCTCGCGCGCGCGCGATAACGATTTTGTTTGGCTCGTTTACTTGCTTTTTACCGCTTCTCTCTCTCTCACTTGCTTTTTTTTACTATTTTTTTGTTTGGTATATGTGCGGCTGTACGACGCGCCCGTGTTGTTTTCGCTATGCGCAGGTTTTTTGATGAACAGTGAATTAGTGTTTGCGATCGCTGCGGGTTGTTTTGCGGATGAAAAGTCGATTCTTGGACTCTTTTTTTTGGTTTTAATTAAAAGGCGCGGCCTTGTATACGTATCGTCATGCGCATATACTTCTCGATCGCTTTTCGCTTTCTATAATCGAATTTATTTGCGACGGGTCATTAAATACATTCAGCACTTATGTGATATACATATGATATATAATTTCATTTGTCAGATACTTTGAGTTTCACTAAGTTGTATTAACTTATTTGAAAGTTATTACTCTGGTTAAAGTTAAATTTTCCTTCAAGGTCTTTTTGCACTTATACTTGTTAAGTATAGATTTGCCTAAGTTTACCGCTGAAGAAAAAATATTTACTTAGATTCATGTCACCTAAGTAAGTAGTTACCATTGCATAAAAAAAATTGCACGGAAATATTGCATTCAAGTGAAAGATACGGTAATAATCTATTAAACATAAAATATTGAATATTAATCTAACATCTAATGATAGTCTAATAAAATGTGGGATTTTAGATAAATCCATTAGAACTTAGAATTACACTTTATTATAATCTTTGCATTAATTTTATCCTATAATTTAACCATACATTTACGATTATAACTGTGTCAATACTCTGGTAGAATGTGGCATTTGAATCTCTCTCTTGCTCTTGTGATGCCTGGAACGCTCAACTTCCTCAATTAATTATTATATTGTCAAACTATTAATACATTAAAATGAATAAAAAACAATATCTATATAATCTTATATAATTGTTTAAAAAATAATAAAAATAAATAAGAAATGTGATGTTTAAGGAAACTGGCTGATAGCCGAGTCCTTAGCCAGTTTGCGTTCCAAAACTGTGACGACATAGCAGGGGTTATTCGGCTAAGCCAGTTACTCATCTAAAAACTCGCTAATTTAACCGAAACTAACTGCGGGCTAGCCATCGACTCGGCGTTCCTACCTAGGTATTCCATAAATAATTCAATATATCGAAGCTATGTGTTAATAATAATTAAAAAGAACTTAAATTCATCTAAACCAACTTAACAAACTCATTTACTTCTTGTTTATTCATGAAATATACTGTGTTATCAAAAGTGCATATGCAAACAAAATTTAAATTAAAGAATTTTATTTGTCCTAATTATCATTAAATAGTTACATATAGTACCTGATTTGACTCTTGGTTTGAAGTTAAATCCACACCCTTTTTGTTTTCAAACAATTTTTTTATAGCAGAGGTGCCCAATGATATTTTTTCATAGCTATAATTATTTATCAAACGCATTAGTCTAATACTATTAGAATTTCGATTAAAATTTAATATTCAAACGCTGCACGTCGGACACTCTTGAATATGTAACAATGAAAACTCTAATATCTCTTATCCACGGCACCTGCGATCCAGAAAAAGAATTAACTGAGTCATTTTTTTATCCATTTTTATCAATGTACTAAATTTCGTTACAATTCATTCGCTTATTATTTCACCGATAGAATTCCCTAAAGAGCAGCTTACATTTAATGGCAAATAATTCAATTATATCGATATGCGTTTAATTATAAAATTGAGCACTTATTATACACGTTCGCAAAATACTCATTTCTCACTCGGAAAAATTATTTCCACTGAAAATAGCACGACAGAGAGAGAGAGAGAGAGAGAGAGAGAGAGAGAAAGAGAGAGAGAGAGAGACCGACCTGAATATTTCAATCAATGACTAATGAACAGACAGTTGAAATAGCCGCTAAATCAATTTTAATCACCGGTGACCAATGAAATATATAAAATATTCCATCTCGCGCGAGCGCCTGGATATAGGAAGGTCGTCGATAAAATAAGTTGCTCGCGAACGGATTACAGAATTCACATCGAATTAGCGATTATATGCACTCCCTATGGAGTGGGGCCGCAGAATGCTTAATCCCTATGACTAATTCAATATGGCCCCGAGGCTGTTCTCCATTCTTTATTGTAAGTGCAATCCTATGATTTGACTGATTTCTAAATTAAAAGATTATGAAAATTTTAACTTCTTTGAATTAGAAAAAAAACTTACATAAGCTTCGAATTAATGAAAATTTTTTTTTTAAAAATACTTAAAAATATTTCAAACATCTTTAGAATGAACATGGTCTAATTTTGAGAAAATTTGTTTCATGTCAGTGCGTAGGTCTCTATATGTACGTGTGTGTATGCGTTCTTCTGTATCTCAAGAATGAATACATCGATTTTCAAATTTCAAAATTCATTTCATTCATTTTTTGGTAGCGTGGGGACTGAATAATAATTTTTAAGATTCATTAATTTTCTTTTATTTTATGACTGGAAAAGACTTTTTTAAATTTGGTTTTTTAATTTTTTTTCCTACTGCAATTTTAATATTTAAAAAACTATAACCCTGGTAGAAATTTAGCCGAGTTGATGACCAGCCACTAGCCATTACCGATCATATACGCGAGTTTTTAAGTGAGCTTATCCGTTTAGCAGACGAATAACCCTGTCTATTTCTCCACTGTTTTGAAACGCAAACTGGCTAAGGACTCGGCTATTTTAAAATAATATATTTGCTGATTAATTATAATTTATTCCATTTTAAGCCGATGTATTGATATCTAATAATATTAATCAATATTATTGGTCATGTAAAATACATATTACCATATTTAATTTGATATATTAAACTTAAAAATTTAGCGTTTAATGCATAAAATATTGTGGTTATGCTTAAACAAGCGACTCTCGACTCTTGTTTACTTTTGACGTTTAATCTTGACGGGTCATTACCGAGCATTTGACGATTTGAAACTCTAAATGATGGCTAGTCGAAACTGGCTAACGGCTGGATATAAAACCAGCCGAACTCGTCAATGTTTTACCAGGGAAAGTGCATTTAATAGAATTTTTAATTACCTATATTTTCAAACTTTATTTTTTAAAATGATCTGTTTTATTCTTTTGGTATTTTAAAAAATGTAACTTTTTAAAATTTATATTATTATTACTGCGAATATCTGTATCAATGCTTGTGGAATTTTTAAAAATTTTGAAGAATCTTATAGCATAAATCAAGTATATTTATTAGCATTTATATTTATTATTTGTTGAGGTAAATTATAATATGTTTTTCAAATTTTATATACAAATAATATGTTTGTATCTTGAGAGCTGTATATTTTTAAAAACATCTGGTTGTAATTTTAAAATACTTTCACAATACAACTGTTTTAATTAGAAATTGATTCTAAATTAAGTATGTATTAACCACGTCTTCCAAAATTTCAGAGGCAAAAATCTCTGTAAATTGTGAATGAAATTTTCAATACCAAACGTCTGAGAGACTTGGTACTGATAGAGTTTTTATACCAAAATTTAACTTCCATTTTCATATATTTCGTTAATAGGATGCAGTAGCTAAAGACGTGCTTTTTGTTTCGCTTATATCTTGATGTATTAATAATAAAAATGAATATTTAGAGTTGAGCGGCGTAGTGCTCGATATGATGTATCATCTTGCACAATATGAAAGTGATTTGATTTGTCGTTTTTGCAAATAATTGAAAGAGGTAAGAGGTGTTATTCTTGAAAAGTTAACCTTAAAATTATGTTCATACTTACTTATGCTTATAACTTTTTATATTGATAATTTTGAGTAATATTTGGACTTGAGCGGCGCAGTGCTCGATATAATAAAGCATTTTGTACAAGATGAGGTCTATATGAGTTATCGTTTTTCTATATAATTGGAAGAGAGGAATACTAAGGAGGGGGGACGCTACTGCATCCCCTTAAATGTAAAAATCGGGAAGGTAGGAGTCTTTCCGACCCTAGTACATCCTCTTAACCTCAAATATAAGATTACATATTTATATATGTCATAAGATATTATAATTAAATGAACCTATATGTTCTAAAATTTACATAACCTTTATATGTTCTAAAATTTTTATGACAAACACGAATAAATACAGTAATAACAAATTTTGTACAATAAACTTTGTGCATGTTAACTCTATGCGCACAATCTATCGTGCGAATTTCACAGATTAGGGAAAGTCTATAAATTATTGAGAAACATTTTTTAAAACAGTTCTAACAATTTTTATGTAGTGGTTACGAATAACGGAAAATAGAAAAATAGTAGTGCACGAGGTTTACTCGAATTTGTGGAGTAAATTATTAATGACAAAGCTTGAAAAAGCTGGGTTAAAAAGCTAAATCTTCGTGCCAACTTTCCCACTCATATATATGAGTAATCCATCTGAATTCTTTTCTCATTGATACCAAAACGTTTCAAAGGATTATTAATCATAGCCGTAAAAACATGTTAAAATTCGTAAAAATTTTATAAATGAAATGAAATCACTACAGGCGTTTATACTTGATAAAGTTTTTATAGCAAATTAGTTTCTGCAAATTAATAAAACATAAATTAATTGAATGCGGTAACAGTTAATATTTGCAATCGTTGTAATACATTTATGCAAAAATTTTCATAAAAACAAAACGATAGCCCTAAGTTATTTGGCATACAATCATTCATTGGCATTCAATATACGAGCTAAGAAATATTTTCCAAAATCAGGGCAAAAACAGCCCGCTAGAAGTTACATTATATCGGGTAATTTTTCCTCTCACGTATATAAGCGTGGCCAATCCATCCCAAATCCGTTTCTTTTGTTCATTAAAAAGCCTTTTGGCGTAAGCTACGCGCGCGTGCGGGCGTTTATCTGCCTCCTTCAATGTTTCTTTAGGAGATGAAATAAAGGGGCGATCACTCTGATAAAGACAACAGACTTCGCGCTCGAGTTCATATCCTCGGCTTTTATCGTTTCCTACAATCTAGGCCGGAACCTCACTTCGCTACAAAAACCCTCTATTTACCCTTTGCGAGGAAGAGATAACATCGAAGAGTATTTGTTTCTAAGGATGTTATTTATAAATCTTTAAGTATTTATTAAAACTGTAGTATTCATGTATACTACATTATAGTATATTCACATATTAATATAGAGTTGATCGGTATATTTATACATAGTTTGCATAATTACAAACGGTGGCTATTAAGTTAATTATTAATTAAGAATTTTCCATATTACTCAGAGGATTTGATTTTACAGGTATCATGAATGTTGATTCAATTCTTAGATCGACAGAAAATTTTCTGAAAAATAATAAAACTTTACAATTTAAATAGCTACTACATGCAAAGAAGAGTATTGTTGAAAATTATTGTACAATTACAGTAAACTAGAACGGGCTGTAGTTTTAAGGAAATAATCCTGGTTGCAGTGTAAACATTCTGCATAAACAGCTACAATATTTATTTTACACTCGTGATAATTTTATCATACAACAGTTCGTGAGCTTCCTTCATCGTACGTGTGTGGCACATTTTATTAACTAGATCTCTCCCAGTATTACTTCACTTCCATTGTTAGGATTATGTTCATAATACTGCAAGCTCAGAAATGTATTTATAGAAAATTGAAAATAAACAATTAAAAGTTCTCGAGAATGACTAATTCGATATAATTTTGAGACCTATTTTTATATAAAAATCCACCATAAAAGAACAAAGCGCTGGAAAGTCAGAGTTATACGTTCATTCGATTTTCTTTTTTGCCTCCCTGTCGCATCTCCCATCCGCGCGCGCGTATACCTTTCTTTTTTTTACTCCTCCTTTCGAGTTCGACGAATGGTGTGGATAATAACGCGGGTGGCAAAGGAAAACCATCAAGTTCGCGTCGTCGGACGATTTGATGGAAGGTAAAGAGCGCTCGTATAATGAAACGCTTTAACGATTCACTAGAAGCCGTCCCAGTGATTATGAAACGAACGATTAAAGATGAGCACTCGAAAAAAATTTCAGAGAAAATTTCTTGCTCTATCTCAACTTGATTTATTATTTTTCGGTTCTGGAAAAAGAATCCTGTATTGAAAGGCGCCTTTTTAATCAATAATTTACAATAACAATCATTATTGACAGGTAATGTTTCGTAAGTGTAGATATGCAAGTATCGCATTTCTTAGTACTTATGAGAATGAATAAAAACAAAAAAAGAGAATACTAAGAAATAGTTTTTGCTTTCTCAGAAAAACAGCTGGCAACAAAACTGGCATCCTAGCCGAAGGCGTTTTGGGATATTTTGGAGTTTGTGGAAACTAAGTGTTACTCAAATGGTTTTATTTATGCAGTAGAAGTGGTACTGCCAGTATCTCCAAATTTTTCTTCTTGATAAATGTCACTGAAAGAGAAAAAAAGGAATAATAAAAAGTTAAATTAGTTAAAATATTAATATTTAAGTAGATTATTTCACTATACAGTCAGACACATGTAATTCACAAACACTCATTATTGTATTCTGTTTTTAAAACTCGTTTATTTTTATATATGAAGAAATCACAAGAGGTAATTGTGCATTTCGTTACATATTAAGAGAATGCTATTAAAAGTTAAGTTCGACACTAAGTTAATGAATGATTGGTTTTTTCTGTTTTATTTTTAAACTATTAGAATCTAAAAAATTTACAGATATAAGAAGACTAGCGCTTGTTAGAATTTTTTACATACAGTATTAAAATTCATTATACTTAGCAAAAAATTACTTAGTCTATGAGGACTGAAAAACTACTTCAAATTTTTTCGTGGTTCTATACCGCGGAACAAATAATTGTATAAATTATTTGCAAGTATAAATTTCAACAATAGAATGTTATGCTACTTTCTGCTGCAGAATCATCAAAGCAAATACTATAGAGAATAATAATTAATCAAAAGCCTAAGTATGTCTTTAACAACTAAACTAGATCTGATAAAGGAAGAAGTGGAGGCATTTTGGTTAAAATCAAAGACAAATAACACGGTAAATAAATACGCAGCAAAAAGAGAGCATTCTCCATTAATCTCTTTGCTTTCTGAAAGGGCAGTTCAAGTACTCTCCCACGAGAGGGCGAGGACGGTAATTTCAAAGAAGGCTCGGGCGACAAATTCGCCCACACAACAATGGGCCGCCGAGCGCTCGCGAGACCGATTAACGGGAAAACGGGAAGAAAAGAATCGGGCAGGGGCGAATGCGATGGAAATTGGAAGGAAACGCACCGACAAAGGGAAAGTCCGATTCGCAGTCGTAGAAAGGAAAACTTCGCGAAACGAGGGGGGCTTGGAAGGTGGGGATGCGGTACAATGCTTAATGGCTTTTATTAAATAATTAGAAACTTTAAGGTCGTTGCGTTATGATGAGAAATGGGAATTCAGAGTCTTAGATTGTAAATATTATTGTAATTTTCACGGAGAATGAGTAGCTTGGTATGGAATCTTGTAGTGTTTGATAAAATGTTGTGTTGATTTATGACTTCATTAGTTCAAATCTTTTTGAAATTTGAGTATCTTGTGCTTCTTAGAAAATAATTTAACATGCACTTTTTTCAATATCAATGAAATTGTATGTAATATGCAATTCTCAAAATTTCTTACCGAATCTTGAAATTGAAATTTTTTTTTACGTTAATTTTTATACAGCCACCGCTTTTCGAGTTTTTTATGCTTCTGAATAAACTAAACATTATTTTTTTAATAATGAGGTAAAACTTTCATGGATGATAATTAATTAAAAGACGTTTCTTTAGTATACCATTATATCATTTAGTTATAGCTCACATTTATGAAATACTTTTTATAATACTTTTTGGCCCTGAAGAGGGACTTATAATAAAGAAACGTCCGAGGCGTCGGCCATCTAAAGAAAAGCGCATTTTATTTGTTCGGAAAGATCGTTCTCATCTTCAATTAACATTGTTCTACTCAGTTTTCAATCCACTTTCATCCCATGCAAGATATTTAAAAAAAATATAAAAAAAGCAGAAGTTTTGCAGTTTTTTTCTGAAAATTGCACTTTTTTGAAAAATGCATTTATCTCAAAACCCCCATTTTTATTTTAATGAAAATTTTTATGGAGGTAGAGGGTGTTAATAGATATCAAACCATGTCCGTTAGATTTCCTGTTTTTTTTCCTCTGGAGAGAGAAAATATTGTTAATTTACTCATAATATCAAAAAATTTAGAAAGCCAAAAAACAAAAAATGAAAATCATTTATTGCGCATATGAGTTGGCATACATTGCATATACGTGTGTATACTAATTACACATATTACGCATAATGCGCGAAAAAATGTAGCATTTTATTCTCCATAGAAAATGGGGGTTTTGAGAAAAATATATTTATTCAAGAAGTGCATTACTTATGTATTTTTTTAATACCTTTAAAGCTGAGTGAAATAATGCATAGTTTATTCAGAAACATAAAAATCTCGCACAGCGGCGGTTGTATACAAATTTAAATTTCAAGATTTGGTAATAAATTTTGAGAATCGCACATTACAAGCAATTATATTAATAAAGAAAAAAAATACGTGTTAAATTATTTTCCAAGAAGAATAACGTACTCAAATTTCAAAAAGATCGCTGATGGGAACATTCTCTGACCGTTATATTTGAGATGGATTCGGTCATTTAAGAATTGTTAAGTATCATACATTTCACTGCGCAGAAAAAACAGAATAAATGTTCAGTAAAAATTATATGATAGATATATGCTAACATTTTATATGTATGTTACCACTATTCAGAAAATTTATTATACTAAAAACTTTATAGGTACATTTTGTCAATCATAGTCTTGTGTATATCTTTATAAAGGCACGTTATGCCATTTAATTGTACTGATTCACATTTTAATTATAAAAATTATACGATGCTTTAGTATAAGCTACGCCATTCTGTAGATAATAAAAGATGTCCAGATACGCGGTCCCGATTAAATTCCAATAGGAAGCTAATTTAAGTTTTAAATTAACATGGGTCAAAAATAGTAGAAAATGCCGAACCCAGTCAGACAATGTATGTCTATAGATTTATACTAAGCATGTTAATTTTTAAACTAAGCATGGTAAATCTCAGTTTCCCTTCAGCTTAGGCAGCTGAATCACTTTAGAAAACGAATCTTGGTTTGAAATTTATATAATCATTCAGTTTACTAAGGTTTACTATTAAAAGCTGAATTACCTATGTCCGGGGGTTTCCGTCTTTTTTTCATTAAATCGAAGGCTATGCATACGGCGTAAAACAATACACTACTTGTAAATATTTTATGCATGATCTTAATAATTTACAAGTTTAACGTTTTTAACTCATTTTGTTAAAAAAATATATTGTACCTATTGATTTATTCAACAGTTACTGAATTTTTACATATTTTAAAACTCATTCGTAGCAAAGAAGTTTGCAATGCTGTTATATGCAATAAGTTACTGAAACATACCTTTTTTACATTTAATTACAAAACCATTTTTTAAGACAACATCAACATAATTTTTATAAGAAGCTATTCATAGTCCCAGATTCAGGAAATAATAATTCAGAGACAAAGTGATTATAACATTAATGGCATACCCAGAGATTTTTTCATAAAAAAAAGTAAATACATTTTTCGCAAAAATAAAACACACGATCATGGATACAAAGATTTCGTCCCAAAGAATCAGAGTCGAACAAGAACAAAAAGTAAGTATAACAAACACGGCAAAAAGAAAATCGAATAAAGCACCGACGCAAAAGTATATCCACGAATAGAAAAAAAGCCCGCACGGTAAAGTTCGAGTAGAAGAGTCGCGTGTTGCACACATGCAGACAACGCACAGATAACAGCACAGAAAGACACATGTGTGCACATGCAGCTAGACACAAAGACAGAGAGACATGCAAGACTGAACGTGCGCCTCAGTGACCGAGAGCTTGCAGCTACTACTCTCTCCCTCTCTCGCTTGCGCGCCACTCTCCCTTTTTCTCCAGCCGAAGCTTTCGCTCCTGGCCGCTTGTCTCTCTTCCTCTCTCCCTCCTCTTCCTCCTCCTCCCTCGCAATTCTCCCCCACCAGAGTGCCCACGCCATGCGCGCGCGAGTGAGAGAGAGAGAGAGAGAACGAGACACCGGCGTCGACGCGCGCCGCTCAGCCGTCGTCCTCGTGCTCGGCCGCCTCGTGGCTCCTGTGCTCCCCCTCGCTACATCAGTCCGGATTCCCCCGGCAGTGGATCACACGCACCTACCGACGCCGCGCGCGGCCTTCTGTACACTCGCTCTATAATATACACTCTCTTGGTTTGGTTCGCGATCTTTGTGCGTTCCCAGTATACTTTTTGAGGTCGCGAGTGATAGATTTTGACAGGCTTGATTTGAATTTTTGTTTGAGTTGAGGTGTCGTTTTTCTGTGCGTCTACGCCGTGCCTTTGTTTTTCGAGTCGATTCGGCTACTGAGCTTCTTTTGGGGGATGGAAAGCAGTATACGGAAGTGACAACTGCTTGGTTTGTGATTTCCATTGCAGGAGAATTGAGGTGCATTTATTGTGGATCTTCTTCTTCCTAATGGTTTTGTGAAAGCGCTGTGTTTATTTAACCTTATCAAAGTAGTTGGTATAGTTTTGAATTCGTTGAATTAAATTTGAGGGTGAAAATTGCAGTTGGATTTATTTGAAAAACTCTGTCTAACCGTAACCGACAATTATTGTTTACCTTGAAAACATACGAGTCTTAGTGCTTGCAACTTTTATCTTTCGCGAAAAGTAATTTGACGATATCTATTCTTGACGAAACAGCTTAAAACTTGCGCCAGCTTTTTCGCGCTTGTTAAGCACCGGCAACCGGCACTACGTACAGCAGATCATTATACTCATGCATATAACAATAACAGCCACGTTGCGAAGTGTATCTAATTTATTAAAAATTCCAATTATATTGTTCTTATGCATCAGTGTAAATTGCATCTTAAAATGAAATATTTTTATTACATTTTATTTTACATCTAGAATTCAATATACACAGTAACATAAATAAATCGTTCAACAGCTGCATATTTTACAAATTCGCGAGCCATCGTTCTTTAACGTAAGGCCACCAAGTGAAAAAAGCAAACGCAACGCTTTCGCATAGCCCAAATAGAAGCTAAACAAAGTTCGTTCGATTCACGTCTCTTGAGTGTCCAGATCATCAACGAGAATATTGCGGCGACTGACGGTATTACAGCGAGAGTGCAGTGTGCCATGTAAAAAAAAATACAAATAAAAGGGAAGGTTCGAAGAGAGAATAAATTGTGCAATAGGAATCATCGACCAGTGCTATATTTGTGCTTACAGTGCGAACGGATAAAGTAGCAGTGTTTGTTCAGGAAGATCAGCCAACTGGTGGGAAGAATTCAAGTGAAATTAGTCAGCTGCGCTGCTGGAAAAGATGGTCGACTTCATCGCCCTCCCGGAGATTTCTTACTTCTATGATGAGATTATGGTACGGCGACGAATCATTCATTTTTTTTTTTCGTAACATGATACCATGCTTCGAATACTTGTTGCCGTTACTCGAACCATTATCGACTTAACTTTAGAATTATAACTCTGAGCGAACAATATATCTTCATCTATATTTTTGACTGGGTTTAAGAAATAAAGGCTTGAGATTAATTGAACCAACTAATCTTACATTAAGACTATGGAATAACTTTTTATATGCTAGATACTGTTACAAAAATTGTATGAGGTAACCGCTCCAGTAAGAGATCGATTGAAACCAATGATTGATTAGATCGAGGGATATGTCGAATTACACATTCTGTTTTCTGAACTTGTTATAAATATTTTTTGGCATTTCATGGCATCTTTCAGTGACCAATAAACTGGTGATGCACAAATGTATAATCTGTTTCTAGTGCTTTAACTATTTGGAATTATGGAATAGATTTTTTTAAATAGTCAATCAACAATATAAAATTGTCTTACCAAATATTGAATGCCACAAGCTATATTAAGTAAAAAATTTTATCTTTGGAAGCATTGGACAACATTAAACAACAGTTCAGTAATAATAGTTCTTATTTATTTATAGAATAATTCGTTATAGTTGTACAAATGTGAATAACAATACTTATTGTTCTTATAGATAAGCTTAAAAATTCTCACATTATTACTAGAATTATAAACTCAGCTCTGCCGAAGTGATTTTCTAACTGCATAACAGTCATACTCATGCTTATACAAAGCTTCGCACGATATTTTTAGGCACTTCCGAATTCCAAACAGGATGTGCAGGCAGGCGCGCGCCCGTTCGAATAGGTCGTTTTTAAGCTTAGTTACTTTTTGAGAATCTACGAAGTCGAGTATAACTGGCGTGCTGCCATCGCGATCAGCTCATATATGCCATCGACGAGTTGGAAATTTGGCTGGGTAGGCTAATACCCCAATGGGAATTCCCCCGCACTCTTTCATCTCTTCCGCTCTCTCTCTCTCTCTCTCTCTCTCTCTCTCTCTCTCCGATTGGCCACAATTGATAATTGCGCCGCAAACAATCGAATAGAAAAGAGCGCGTGCCGCAAATTAATTAGCAGAATCACTCTCCTCCTCTTTGGCAGTAAAATGCGGGTGTCGCGACACATTGACATCGCCTTTGGCTAGGACTGAAATGTTTTATGTACGAAGAGAGAGAGAGAGAGAGAGAGAGAGAGAGAGAGAGAGAGAGAGAGAGAGAGAGAGGAGTAGAACGTCACGGCTTTGATCCGTAGCCGTAGAGCTTAATGAGCAATGGGTACCAAGGTGATATATAGGCAGGAGTCGGCGCAGGCCTGAAATTTAATTACGGCCTCTTAACTGCAGAGGACGCGCAAGCGCGTAAGGGTTAAAGGGAGTTGGGGGAGATGGAGAGAGAGAGAGAGGGAG
>UELU01147574.1:37721-69408 GCA_900490025.1 Megastigmus dorsalis
TATATATATATATATATATTGGTGTATCTGTATGTGCAAGAACGGGGCGTGAAGGGCTAAAATAAAGAAAAAAATAAACCACTGTGATACAAAGGGGGGGAAAAAGAAGGAAAGAAGCTCGGGATTAATTAACTTCCCAAGAAAAGTTATTACGAGCTGCGCGAGCGCGCGAACTGAGCCTCGCGCATCCGAGCCACGTCGCAGCAACAGCAGCAGCAGCAGCAGTACAGTGCAGAAGATGAAACCATGGCATTGTGGATTCTTTCGCTCCCTCCACTGGCTTGAGGTTACTACGTACGCGCTCTGCACACACCTTTTACTTTTATTCTGCCGGTCTCTCTTCTTGCTTATATCTACTTTCTCTCTCCCTCTTCTCCTCTTCTATTCTCGCTCTCTTCTCGCTCTCTTTGTGCCTCCTTCGTTTTCTCTCACTTGCGGTCGCCGTACATGTTGCTATGATGGGAATATATACGCGCTAGTGTATATGTATATATATATACATCAGGATGTGCCACCAGTATGCTTGTAGCAAGTTGGTATTATTTTAGGGAGAGAGAGAGAGAGAGAGAGAGAGAGAGGAGTAGAACGTCACGGCTTTGATCCGTAGCCGTAGAGCTTAATGAGCAATGGGTACCAAGGTGATATATAGGCAGGAGTCGGCGCAGGCCTGAAATTTAATTACGGCCTCTTAACTGCAGAGGACGCGCAAGCGCGTAAGGGTTAAAGGGAGTTGGGGGAGAGGGAGAGAGAGAGAGAGAGAGGGAGTGTAGTGGACGTGTATAGATAGGTTGGCTTAAAAGCGCGCGCGCGCGCGAGTGCTAAGTGGTGTGGCGTGAGCTTTGAAAGCGCACGCGACGCACCGCGGCTTTGAGCCGTGTACTGCGGGGCGCAGGCGCGCGCACCTCTCTTTTTCCTCTTAAATTCATTTTGCGCGCGCTACCAGCCGCCCTGCTGCCCACCACCCGACCACCTTTGTCCCTTTTGGCGTGTTCACGCTCGAAGGGTCTGTTTCGGAGTAGTAGTAGTGGTCGTTAGAATTTTTGCATCCTCTGCACGCGGCTTTTGCAAGTCCGGTATACCTTGCGACGTTGCCTCGGCTCTCGGACGAATCATGAGGATAATGTCTCGCGTTATAAGCGTGTGCAGGCCTCTTGCAGGGTGACTTCATTTCATATTTTTTTAGCTATTTATTCTGCATTGATCCCTTTATTTGGGTTTCAAACTTACTCCATGAATATATAGGTAATTTGATTTATACATTAGCAATAATCAAATTAACGATTTTCAATATTTCACATTTTTAAGCCGCTCTATGTACACCAAACTTCTAAATTGGTCAATAGAAAGAAAACTGTTATGTCAAATCAAACGGCATATATTTATTTTTTTTATAACGGGAATTTTCAACGTCTATAAAGCGTTTTTAAAACGTTTCCAGAAGTTATTTTTCAAACGTTTAAAAGTTTCAATTAAAACCTTTAAGAAACATTTGTAAAACGTTTCGTGTTATTGGAGTTATTCTATGAGTATAATTACGGCAAATAATAAGCCATGGTTCCAGAGATACAAGGGGGTAAAATTGATGAGTAGTACGCGGTCTCGTAAGTGAAAAAGTCTCCGATCTGTGAGAGGCAAGGAGACTCGCATTCCACTCCTACTATCTCAGGAAATGTTTTCATACAATTTGGATTTTAAATGTTGTCGTAATCAGAAAGAGTTTTCCACAATTTCCCATGAAGACTTCATGTAGTAGTAACAGACCATTTTTCTTAATTCAGAATGTAAAGCTTTATTACATTTACGACATGTTTCAATTTTTATAACTGAGTATTATTAGTTTATAGATACACATATAAACCATAATTTAAATTTAACAATATGTATTATGCAAATTCTTTCACAAATTTATTCATACATGCATTGGGTTTCTACTTGGACTCCACGATCAAAATCATTTTTAAATGATTTTAACGTTATCCCGCTTTATTTTAATTATTAATTATTTTAATACAGTGATAAATTCACAATTTATTGTTAATCTTGGCTGGAAACGCTTATATTAATAACCATTATACTTCGATATATTCAAATTAATTCTTTTCAGTTTTCATTTAACTGAATTGAAATTATCATAATAATTTAAATATTGAATATAAAATACAGTGTGTTTATATAAACCAATCGGATTGGATACTCTTAACCATATTTATACATGTATAATGTATAATGACAATAATTCAATGAATGAATTAAAAAAAAAATAATACTGTAGATTTTAACGAGATGGAAAGAGTTTATTGATCATCATCCAGTACAATTAGTTTATACTCAAAACTCTTGGAGGTGAATTGTTTAAATACAGTCGACAACCTCGCAAGTTGAGTTTTCAAATATAAAATTTAATGATAAAATAAAAATATTAAATAAAATAGGATATAATTAAGTGTTGGAAATATAATGAAAATAAATTTTGTTTGCGTTTCGCCTCCGACTACCTGCTGGGCTCATCGGTAAGATGACAGGTAGCCGTATCTTAGACGCAACATTGTAAGCCAGTTTTTGAGGTTACTATATAATGTGAGAATGATAAAATGACTAGTGGAAGCGAAAAGTTCGGTTTCCATCTAGTGCGCAGTAGGTAAAACAAATTAGTTTTGGCATATCAGCGATCCAATGCCTATCTTGGACTTATATTCATACACAATTTGAATAATCAAAAAAGGAATGAATATAGAAATTTATTACTGGACTATTCTTTAAACGCTGTAGCTGTAGCTTTTATCATACTATACTAAAATCAATTAGTAATCACAATCCAAGATATTTGCAGATTCAATCAATAAACAAATAGGTATAGGTCTTATTATAACTAAGAATTTATATAAAAATATAAGAATAAGTATTCATACTTGACCTTCTTAGTAATATTATTTAAAATTTATTTTGAATTCATATAATCAAGCGCCTTTTAAATGCAGCACAGTTGCTTACACGTCCATATAACACGTCACATTGAATCTCTTATTTTTTACAACTACCATTCACAAGGTATTAAAGATATTCTAAAAAAATAAAAGCAAATCCAAATAAAATAAAAAAATAAGCGAAAAACATGTTTTTTCTTCCGATTTCAGTTCAAACTTGGAATTCATCTTTTCCATGGATACGGTGTAATCCTCCGTCTCATCGAAAAAAAAAAAAACGCAGCATCGTCACGGACGTTTTCCAAGCAGCAACAGCAGCGCAGCGCGCAAGAGCACATTTCTCAGCGAGCCATTTCCCGCCAACACAATCAACTGTGCGAACCTCGCTGAAATCCGTGGCCGAGCGCGCTAAATTCTCCGAGTCACGTCCTTCCCTTACCCGCGTTCGAAATGATATCCATCGACGAGTGTACCGCTGCACGAGAAGAGGAGCCTTAAAAAAGCCTCTCACAAAAGCGAGTCTTCTCTCTCTCTCTCTCTCTCTCTCTCTCTCTCTCGGCTCGAATGGGAAAAATCTTCATAGCTCCGGCTGTGCAGAAATAACGAGCGTCGCGCACCCGGAATTGGATTCGTTTCGCTCGCGCGCGGATGGATGCCGGCGACGCCGTAGCTGCTGTTGCTGTTGCTACCTACTGCTCGCAGTGCTTCTTCTCCGAGGCTGTGCGCGCGATTGAGAGCGAGGGACCAAGTGTGTGTATGTGGCGCACGAGGGCGACGATGCGTCCTCCTCCTGTGCGCTCCTCCTCATCCTCGTGTACTCGTAGTAGTCTCGTAGTCGTCTTCTTGCCGAGCACTCGGCAGGAAATTGAATACGTCCCTCGTCGAGCTTACTGAGCTGTGGCTGTGCTGCTGCTGCTGCTGCTGCTGCCGCTGCTGTACGGCAGATCGATGTTATTTTTTGTGCTGCCGGAGGATATAAAAATGTCGTGTTTTAGATTTCTTCGCCTTCTTCTCTGCCTCTGCGCCGATGCTTTTTCTCCTTTCTCTTTTTTTCGCGAAATTTATTTCGAGATTCTGCTCAGGCCTTTTCAAATACCGACGCGTAGTAGTAGTGCCGTTCACGTGATCCTAGCACTCGAGCTGTTATTTCCAAGGCGCGCTTTCGTTATAATTTCGTTGGTCGTTGCAGTAGGGAATAATTTGGCATGCTGAAACACTGGAAAAAGTTTTCAGAGTGTTATTGTACAATTTTTTCACATTCCGCAATCGAATTTGAAGCGAAAGGGGGAAAAAGTTGAGTTGTATGTATACTAACGACCAAATGTTATACGTCCTTGAGATTTATTCAAAATACTTTTTGAATACTTTTTGAACTATATTTACACTTGATATATTTTTAAGTTTTATTAATCTTTTATTAAGTAATACTTTTATGTTTAACAATAGTTACATACAACATATAAATGTTGAAAATTTTAATCAAAGTATTTTAAGTCATTAAATATTAATAAATTAAATACTTGATGTTATCAACGTTATTCAAATTGGACGCGGTATTCAAAACTGCAGAATATATTCGAAGCTTGTAGAAAAACTAGCTTTCAGTATTAATATGGATTTCGTCAATCTGTTTGATATCAATAAATCGATCTTTACTCAGAAATATACAAGCTAAGTTTAG
Organism: Megastigmus dorsalis; assembly: GCA_900490025.1. Lineage (NCBI taxonomy): Eukaryota > Metazoa > Arthropoda > Insecta > Hymenoptera > Megastigmidae > Megastigmus > Megastigmus dorsalis. The sequence goes on from UELU01147574.1 coordinate 42,327, forward strand.
TTTGAAATATTATGCTTATAAATCGAATTTCATCTGCATAATTGACACTGGTAGAAAACTAACGAGTCAGTCAACTATTGGTTTCACGATTAATGGAATTGTGAAAGCAATATTATAGACGAAAAATAAAGTGAGTGTAAAGGCGCGCCTAAACGCAGATTCTCGAAGAGTGGCTTTTTCCTCTAGTAAGGATAATGCAGGTGGGCAGGAGCTAGCGCTAAATAAAGAAGAGGAAGAAGGAGAAGAAGAAGAAGAGGGAATAGCGGCCGAAATTTCCCTATTCCCAAGCACTCAGCACCTCACGCGCCATCTACTTCAGTTGCCGCGTCCCCATATCCCATATTCCCTCGCTTCATCTCTTCTGCCTCTTAAAACTTTTTTCTCTCTCACTATCTCTTTCTCTCTCTCTCTCTCTCTCGTCACTACCGACAAAACGTTTTACAGGCCACAGGCGGACGAGCGAGCGTCTCGAGAAAATACATAAGGTACAGGGGGCGCGCAGCCGGCCACTGGAGAGTCGGCGGTCTCTTTCCTGCCCCGATTCCATTTTCCTTGCGTGCGATCCTTATATATATATGTATATACCAGGGACAAATAAAATTTTCTCATTTCTCCTCCGCGTATCCCGCGCCGCCCATTCGCGAAAGTCGACCCCCGAGACTTGACTCTCTCTCCCGCTCTCGTCTTACCATATTCGCCCATGCTTCTATACTATATGCTGGCCGGAAGAGCGGTGAACGAACTCTTTCTCTCGCTCTCTCACTTCTTGGATCAAAGTTCTTGCGGAGAAAAATGTAGAGCGAATTTCGAGCTGCTGTTTTACCTTATAGGCCAGCCCTGCTTTTCTCCTGCACTGTGTATTTGGAGGGGGGATCCCTGTTCCTAATGGAAGACAATTCTCGACAGGCAGTACTAGAGTATACCTCTGCCCTCTGAGCGCGCCTTTTCCGAAAAATCGTTTCCAATATTTCTGACTACCGCAGAATGTCGATATGTTTGCCGTTCATTTCTTTTTCGAGAGAATTAATGCAGAAAGCTTAAACACTTTTGTTATGTCATTAGAAATTACATATATTATACGGAATCACAAAGTTCTTATAGTATAAGGTATGCGTATAACCGTGTCACTCACATCTCTTTGTCTTGGCTTCAAAGTTGCAATATGGGACAGTTTTGACATTCTTTTTCTGATCTAAAAAAACGACGCGCTCAATAATGTATAGTGAAAAAAATTATTGGAAAAAGTTTTATAGTTCAATTTTTTCGTATATTTACACGGTCACGTATTTCATAGAATAAGCAATAGGAAACGAACGTGACGATATCAATATCAAGTTTCTTTTTGCATCACTATTGATATAAATGTTGAAGAAATGCAAATAACCTCAAAGTTCGTAATTTTTTTATGTTCTATATTATTATTTGATTTGTGATGCTAAAGTAAAACCCAGTATTTTGATGAAAAGAGTCTTATTTTAACTAAGTAATATCGTTATTAATTTAATTTTTTTATTTTACGAACTGTAACACCTCGAGAACTGCTTCATAAAATGTAAGTCCTTTGCAATAAAGTTACTGCCACGTGAAACGTCCGAAACAGCTCTTACTTTATGATCGCTTTAATAGTTTTTTCTTGTAACATTATGAGAAAACCTTAAGTGCAACGCGTTTTATTGTTCGGAAGTACTAAAAAAATTAATACGGTTACTCCCCAACTTTCTTTATTCTACAAATAACAATAGAAATTGCTTATTTTATTCGATCTCAAAATTCTTTACGACCTACCAAATCATCGTTAATTTTATATCTATCGGCACTAATTAATTCTCGCGTATTTTATGTTGCTTTTCGCAAACTATATCATCTTGAAAATAAAAATGTATCCGTACCGGAAACTCGAAAGAAAAATCAAACGGGTTTGGAATGCATAAGTAAAGGTCGTCTCAGTCTGGAAATATCCAAAAATGAAACTGAGTGAAAAAGGAATAGCTATAGAACGAGCGACAGTATACAGAAATCGCATAAAAGAGGAGAGTGAAGAAAGTATACTCAGAAAAACAGACGAGGGTGGGGTAAACCCAAACTCTTCGGAACGCAAGATTCGATTTTCTGGCGGCGCGATAAGCCGCCGTGAAATTATTGACGAGAGCCTGAAAATTTAATCGAAGGAAGAGAGAGCGAGAGAACGAGAGAGAGAGAGAGAGAGAGTAAATTTATTTGTAATAATTTACAAAAATGATCTTACAATAATCATAGAAGTGCATATTAGTTTCGCCTTTCCTTGAATATTACAAATTTTCTTTTAAATTATTTTTTGTTAATATAAATATATTTCTTTCCATCACATTCTGATATCACAGTCTAGCAAATAAAATTAGTCTTAAATGTCTGTAGATCTTAAAGTAACATCACAAAGTGTCTTATGCTTAAATACTAATAATCTAAAATTTAAAAAAACCGGCTTATATGTATCAGTCAGCAATTCAAGCAGGTGCTTATGTACCACCATCTTGCGAACATCTGAAAAGATCTTATGCCAGTTTCCTTGCGCACTCTTGGTATACAGAGTTTTGGTACATAACCCCTGCTAGTGCTCTTGTCTTGCTGCACATGAAAAAATTCCGCTACATATGATAGCTTACCTAGTTGAAGAATCTTATACAAAAGAACCGCGGCAAAATACGGAGAGAGCGAATGAGCCACGTTTGTTGAACTCGAAACTCCATGGTTTGCGATAAATTACAAAAGTACCTTCGGATCCCTTTCTTTTCCCTTTTCGTTTATCTCAATACTTTATTTGTGCTCAATAATTCATGCGTTTATCGACCGTACTGAACGAGTATTCAGTTACCTTTAACGAATCCCTTTCACTTATTTAGTTCAGCTTTATGGCATATATCGAAACTGTAAAATCGAGGATTTGTGTCAATGACTTTGAGTTACTTATTTAAAGATATTCAAGAAATATACTAGATTTATACATACGGTGGCGCTGCGCAACTATTTTTATACAGAATTTACCACAAACCACAATTTATACAGAATATGAGCGTCGTTGTTGATTTATACACTTTTCTACCATAAATATTCTGTGATATTATTGATGATTGCACCAAATTCCATTATGTTAGTGACAAGAATAATTTATTTAGAAAAGTGAGCACGTATTTTACTGGAATCAATCTTCGTTGATCATATTGTCGTCCTTCTCACCAATCATAATATTGCGGTTGGATTTCTGGTTCCTCCCTCTAGCCAAGCCAGCTGTTATCCAAAAGCGTTCCAGCTATCACTCACCGACCCCTATCAACTATAATCATTCAATCATGGATTTATCACAACATCAATATCGCACATTTGTCATACTTTTCCACGTCAGAGAAATAATAGAGTTTTAAATTTTATACTTTTATACGAATATTTACTTGAATATATCTATTACTCTGGGAAAATAAAATGTATGCACTAAATAAAAATTACTCGCAGTAATAACAGTGTTACAGAGTATATGTTTCAACATGGGATATTTTACTATATTTTTTATATAAATAAAGTAAAACCTGTCAAAAAGTGCTAAAAATTACTTTCAAAATGTTTCGCCACTTGTATGCGCGCAAATTCGTATAAGAATCTTTAAGTTTACATTAACTCTTCATGTTTATAGTAGTTTTATTCGTTTGCTTTTGATATTTATATCGATAAACATGATCATTTTATATAAATCTGATATATATATACAAATATATATAAATATTACCTAAGAAGTATATATGTGTCTTATTAAGGAGGTGTGAAAGTCAATTAAAATTTAAAGCCTTACTCTTCACCGATCAAGAAGTAAATAATTTGTATTAATTAAAATAATACTTTGAATCAGACAAATCCCAAATACTGGTACACTATCATATCTATGAATTATCTATTGTCTAGTAAAATTTCCACCAAATATTTCAATTACACTCACAAAAATTTCTATTTTGAAGTGAGCGAATGTTTTTGGGGCAGAAATGAGGTCCCCAGCGAAATCAGATATAATGAAGTCTTTAGAGAAAAAGTACAAAACCTGTCACTTTAGAACATAAACAATAGAATGCCACATGAAAATAAAGTTAAACGAAATTGATTAAAAAATGGGTCTTTCCATACTCGTCTGTTTCTACTTACATTGTTTAGTCTATCATAATTTGTATTATCATAGTTGAATACAGAATATTTAATTATAAATTCAATAATAATTATTACATATTATCTGTTCGACGAATAGCATATAAATATCGATATATCGATGACCCAAATCTTAAATCTTTTTGTCACCAATAAAAAAAGATCAGTTGCCCATAAAATCATCATATCACCAAATATTCGTAAACTGAAAACAAGCTGCAGGAGCATATAATTTTTCCTTTCAAAACATAAAATATATATTCCTCTGTCGCGCGAAAAGTCGTTCGATTTTGTCTCGGTTGGGTGTAAAAAAGCGAAGCGGCAGGGTGAGGGGGTAGGGCAGGGGGTAGGACAGCAGCAGCAACTCACGCCCGTTAAAAATATGCACGGTAAGGCATTCCCCCAAACACTCGAGAAACCATTAAACATTTCCAGACCACCGCTTCTGACGCGCTTGGCTCGCATGGATGCTGCCGCAGCCGATAAGTGTACACGTATATGCGCACCCGAAGCGCTGCTTGATCGAAGATAAATTGAAGGAGTCTCGATTTAAATATTTTTTGCGCGCAGCCTTCCATCTCGCTTCTTCCATTTTTGTTCTTCTTCGTCTCTCTTTTTTTTCTGTGTAGGCTCAGCCAACCTCTTATTAACGATCCGAGCTGAGTTTGATGATTTTTCAACGAAAATCTTGTATTTACTAAAGCAAACTCGAATTTTTCCTTTTTTATAGATTTAATTAATGGAAGCTTTGTGATAGTGGAATAAAAAAGTTTTGAGTTAACATTGCAGGAGTATGTTTCCCATCGCACATACGTTAATTTAAGACCTTTAATGTATCGTGTAAAATATCTCATGTCCAACAGAAAGATATATTAAAGGAAATTGATATCTTTGAGATAACATTAAGGTGGACATTCAAAATTCAATTAATTTTGAGACAATTTAGTTCAAAATTTTTGGCTTAGACATTTAATATCCGTACAACATGAACATAAACAGTGTTTTCAAGCACATGTGCAGGCTTCGCAATACTTGACAGCCTCCTTCAACGGTGCCCTTTATTAGCTGTTTTTTTTTCAAAAATATAAAACCAAGAACGTGATATCGCAGTTCACTTATTTCGTATATCACCAAATAAACAGAGACGCACGAGAAAGAGAAGAAAAAAATGGAAAAAGAAAAATTCCGGCTAACCTAGAATACGGAGTCTGCTGTTTTTCCCTCGCCTCCAAAGGGACGTTAATTTGAATGGAGTCCTCGCGTGGTATATAGGATTACGGCAATCCAAATATTTGCGGTGGCTCTATAGTTGAGTAACGACGCGCGCCGATCTCCCAAGCAGCCTTTCAACTGACTTTATAAATATAGTTGGTGCGTTAGCGCGAGCCAGCGTCAATCGAGTCGAGGAAAGAAACACGCGCGCCACTTCAGGCTTCGCAGTTCACCGACTGCTCTGGGAAACTTCCCTGAATTGCGATTTATTGCGCAATACGCATAGGATAGGAAGAGCGGTTTCCATTCTTTTAATGTGAAAGAAAAAAAAAGGCAAATATGAGACAGCTAAAAGAAAATACCATAACAAAAGAACAAAATTTAATATTGATACGGAACTAAACTTATAATTAATATTATTTCACTAATGATCCATGATACACGGCTGTGAATAGCCGGGGAAGCGCGGGCGAGCATAGTTACCGACGTTGACGGTTTCATATTTTTCGTTCAATTTTCAATATCTTAACACCTTGAAATTTGTGCCTAATTCTGTGGACTACAGAGAATTATACTCAACTAGAAAAATGTTTAAATATTGAAAATTGAACGTACAATGTCACCGTGCCCCACCGGCTTGTCCTGAAGGTAATGCATGCCCCAGGCCGAAGAGATCAAAAGTAGAAGCGACTGGTTTTGTGAAATATTGTACATAAAACCAAGGTATGGTCAAATCTCAGAAACTTTTGACCTTTTATATTTTTATACATACCGTTACAATATAAAAACTTGATTTGCATTACAAAACTTTAAATGTGGTATCTTTTACGATATGAGAAGTTAAGAGTTTCTGTGATTTACTCATATACCAATTCCTTTGAAAGTTGTTATAGGGTAGGTGTATCTGTTTTGGCCTCTGCTCCGTCTCTGGTCATGTTTTAAATAAATCTTTGAATCAATAAAAAAAGTTACAAAATATAACGTCTATAGTTAAATGACTATTTAGTTGAATAGAACAATTTATAGAATGGTATATTGATTTATATTTAAACAGAATTTGTAAACAAGTGTATCGACAACTAGCTTTTATCCTACTTCTAATATTAGCAAATTTTATTAACTTTACAATTTTTTTTATATATTTTACTTTAATGAATTTTATCTTGTACAGATTTTTATTATCTAATTCAATTAATTTACTTAATTTGACATTCAATAGAATTTTTCATTAGTTTCAAATATTATTTATTATTTACTTACCTATCAAATTTTATTATCATACAATTTTTTAAAGTTACAATAAAAAGTATTAATTTAACGCTATCTCAAATATCTAACTCTTAAATTTGAGTTTATATATTAGCTATATTTAATTTTTAAATTTAAATATCTACTTTTTTTTAAAAATATCTTAAGGTTATTATAAAGATATATGATACTAACAAAACATTTTTCTCTTTTGTTTCAGGTAAGTGAAATATATGGAATATTTAAAGCAGTAGTCTGCAGAATTATGTAAGATAATTGGATGCAAACATGAACTAGGTGAACCAGTAAAATTTATCCTACTTTATACATTTCTTAGTTAATGTCTTTATGTTCTTAAATAACTCAAACTTTACATGAAATTATTATTAGACTCTTTTATATCTGAGTAAAATATATATGGTTTCGAGTGAGTCTCTTCTATTGAAACTTTAATGTTGCATTCTTTATGTAAGTTATCTAAATAATAAATAAACATTGAAGAGTCTAAAACGATTAAAATTCAATTGTAAATATTTTTCTAGGATTTGGATTTAAAAGCAAATTGGGCAACATTATAGTTTCTTGAAATCATGATGTTTTGCTTTTTACAAATTCCAAATTAAAGCTAAATATTCGAGGACATTATGGAACCCAGTACAGTCTTTGCTGTCTTCGAATCGATACATTTACGAAAATACCGGCAGGCGACACTTAATCGCAGACAAAAATCTAAAAGCAACATCGGTCAATTACGCGTCTGCAGAACAAAAACCTGCATTCGTGTTCTGCTATGCAACCATTCACGTGTACAGCGCCGAGCTCGAGGTAACCAAAGTGAAAGCAAAAAAAGCGAGAGAGAAGAACGGATTTTTGCGCATCCAACGGAAAAAGTTCCAAGCAATCCTTTCATCCGCTGATCCACATTGTTTGGTCCCTAAGCGGTAATCCACGAGTCAAAGTGCTTGTCCGTTCGAAAAATCGCTTTCCATTCATCAATAAAGAGGACAAAAAGGATGAAGCGACGAGTGAGAGAGCGAGAGCGAGAGAGAGAGAGAGAGAGAGAGAGAGAGCGAGGAAGAGAGAAGCTGTGAGCGGCAAAGGGCCGAAAGACTAGTTCCAATTAAAAATGAACCCGAAACGCGCAAACGAACAACGTTTTTCGCGATGTACCAGAACCAATGCTTGCCTGTATATTTCTTTTCATTCGAATATTTCAAAGAGTTTGACGTATTTTTTCTTCCTTTTTTTCGGAAGAAGGGGGACGCGGCATTGAACGACTTTTCTGTAAGGATATTTTTTGAAAGAGGTTGCGTGTACGTGGTTGTTAATTATTTCGAATTTATTGAATGCCTTTTTTTGAACAGTTTCTTCTCTGTCGACACACAGTTGTGGAATCGACTCAAAGCCGTTACCACTAAAATAGGTGAAATTTTTTTAGTTTCTTTTTGCGTACATAGAAATAGCCAATGAGTACTCGAGCGCTCGTTCAGACTTTAATTAGAAGACGCGCTTTTAACATTAACCTTTGACAAAGGCACCTGAGCAATGAAAAATCAGTAGCTATAGTCCTTTGTTTCTAAATATTTGAACTTTTTGTAGAGTCTCAGACTAAATAGCGCGAGATTTGTTAGAATTGAAATATGATTTAGATTACAAAAATATTATGCAACTAGATCGTATCGAATTATTCCTGTTTTTCGGTTTTGTTTACTTTAAGAGTTATGAGAACTAGGGGAGACCGGGGTAAAATGATTCCAGGTTTAAAGCAAACATTATTAATTATTTTCTGAAAAGTATTTCGTTCTTTTTCCTAAATTAGAAGCATTATTCTCTTGTATTAAGAAAGGAAGAAATCAATGAAAAATTATTAAGAAAATTATTTTATGCATACGCGTTCAGGGTAAAGTGAATGGGGAACGGTGGCGTCTATCCGCATCGGGAAAGCAAATAAAAGTATGAAACCCAAACCACATTTTTCAGATAGTTTTAGACACCTAGATGGTAAATTGCATTTGTACCATGAATTTCAAAAGAAATGTTTTAATTTGTCGTTATTATAACAAGGAAAGATTTTATCTATATTTAATTATAGGATCAACTTAATTTGATTACCCCATATACACTTTGAGTTACAATTTTATGTATTACAAATTCATTTAAAATATTGATATTTTTATTTTATCAATCGAAAGGTGTGTGTTAGTTGCCTGATAAGATAATTTACATACACTATTACTCGAAAACAAATATTATATTCTAGTTCAAGCTTTTTGGGATCACTTTACCCAGGGTTCCTCTACAATTGTCTTGATACAAAAATATTTGCCATATGGCGTTAGAGTATAGACATATTTTGGACTGCAATATTTATTTTATCTAGAGTTCTAACAATTAATTAAAGCGTTAATTAAAATCAAATCAAAGTTGTGCTAAAATCGGATCACTTAAATATAAATACGCGTATGCATAAGACTTGCCATGAACCTATTTGAAATTTAACGACGTTCAAAAATGCAATAAAATAAAATGAATTCAAAGTATCTGATACCGTGGTCGATCAATATCAGCTCAAAGTATTTAAAGTTGTCTGTATTCTTGGTAAAAATGTTCCCAGAATGAAAACACTATAAAAATAAGATTTTCTGAAACATTAAGTTTACATCGCATAACGGAAGAAATGTGAAAGCTTTTACATGCTTTTTACCTCGCTATATTAAAAACAACTAATAATAATCACCGACTTAACTTGACAGCAGAAATATAGGAGATAAATTCATTGTTTGTACATGCACGTCGTGTAAGTCATTATTTTGATTGAAAATAAAAGAAAAGTCACTGCAGTGTACCAATTGATTGATTTTTAATACTAACAGTTGGCAAGTGTTACGCTACTGTATACCGATATATAAAATATTGCACTCTCAATTTCCATTTTAAACAATAAATTTCCACATCGCAGCAAAGCCACGTCACGAACGGGACGGCGCACACTCCTGCCTACCTGTCCGAAATTCCAGCGGAAGAAAGGCAGAAAAAAAAGGGAAGTGAAACAAAGGTGGAAAAAAGCGAGAGAGAGAGAGAGAGAGAGCGAGAGAGCGTGGTTGTGGGTGATACGAGGGAGCGGGTAGAGGAGAACGAGAGTATAGGCCCTCCCGGCCCAAGCGCACATCCTTCGCTCGGCGCGCGCGTTGCGTTTCGGCGATGTATTGTCGGCGAGAGCATACGTGCAGCGAACGCGGCATATCTCGGCCCGGGCAGTTTACGCTTTGTGTTTCTGCCCCAGTTCACTACTACTGCAGGAGGGGTATACAGGCGGCGGCGGCGGCGGCGGCGGCGGCGGCGGCGGTGGGCGCGCAGCGACGCAGGCCGGCCGTCGGCCGCGATAAAACATTCACGCGCGCTCTGTGTATCTTGAGTTAAAAATATCCGGGCGTTGCGAGCGCGAGTTCTCTCGCCGCGGCTTGTGCTCTCTCTCTCTCTCTCTCTCTCTCTCTCTCTCTCTCGAGCCCTTCCTCTCGCTCTCACTTCAAGTTTTGCGAGTCGATCCGCGTTTTGCCCGGCCAGCGAGGCTCGCTCTCTGTTAGTTTGCGTTTGCACGTGCAGCCTGGCTGAAATGAGAGTAAGAAAGGTTGTGGAGGGAGAAAGGAATGAAAAAGGGGAGTTTGACTCTCTAGCTGAGACTAGCAGTTGGTGCGGGCCGATGACCAATTTCTTTTGGGTACGGCGATGACTCTAAATATTTTAATTTTACAATGGATTGGAAATATTTTATACTGTTTCATGTCATTTGTGGAAGGGAGTGCAAAAATAATCTGTATATTTAAAGCTGATTTTGCTACATTTTTTTGAACATTGCGTAAAACTGGAGGTAATTAATTAAATGGCTTTATTAACTGCAGCATCTTTGTTATTTTAGAATCTCTCGTAGATTAGATTATGTCGAAATTCACCATTTCGATGTTGAAGATTTGAAAAAAGTTTTGCTAATTATGTGTCGAATATATATGATGTTACTCAAACTAAAAATGCTTCGTAATGTCAAAAATGGTTATATGAATTTTCAGTTCCAGAGCGTGGAACTGAAAAAGTTTATTTAAGCGCAAGGCAATATACGGAAAAAGTGACTCGGTCGATCATTAATTCAAGTGTACTGGCTTTTCTGAGTGTTGTACCCGCGGTATCTGGGACATTCGAGCAAAGATAAAATTATTGATCCAGAGAAATGAAATTTACATCGAGATACATCCAAGCCTGTTTGACGAATACGATTTCGTGCATTGAAACTGCCGGTAGTGTGCTAATCTAGTTTAAAAATTTTGAAAATTATATGAAATAAAAATAGCTGTTTCATAAAATATTTAGATTTTTTTTTTATCTAATAATTATACGAGTCCTATGACTGGAAACAGGTGAAAAGAAAGCCCTAGGAATTAAAAGTTAAAGTACCTTTTTTGAAAAAAAATAGCAGTGGTTTATAAAGAATGGTTTGTGGTAAACATTAAATGAAAATCTGATGGGTGCAGGTTTTAAGTATTACCAAATGTATTACGTGTACAGAAATAGATGAGCTTATCATCTATCATGATTATTATATTATCCATATAAATTACTTATAAATTGTTAGAATATTAATACGCTCTATTTGTATCGGATACAAACTCTCTAAAAAGTTTAACTGTAAACCACTTTCATAAAAGTTCCTAATCAAACATTTAAACAATCTAAATTACACGTGCTACATGCTCACATCTTAAATTACCTGCATGTTTACAACATAGGCCCGATTTATTTATCCATTCAACAACCTAACGCTGATAAATCTTCCTAGTAAGTCGTTATACGAAACCTCCGTATTACAAAGGCGGCATTTACCGTCGGTCTAGTCTTTGTTCTCCCATCAGTCCGATATCTCGCGCTCTCTACTCGCCTATATACGGCAAAAGCCTTCCTCTTTTCCCTCGTCCTCCTCCCCCACCCTTAAACGTATAAACGTGCGAGAAACCAAAGACGCTAGTTTGCATAGCGCACACGTGGCCGACTTTAACGAGAAACTACGAGCAAGCCAGAAAAAGCGCGGCTTTTCATGAACGAGAAACCCAGTCTAGAGAAACGATGGCAAGGAAAAAAAGCATATATTCGCGCGTTCGTTATATTTATAGGCTGCTTGTTTATTGACGATAAAAGTGGTAAAGATATTTTTACTATTTATCTATTTCACATCTACTAATGTCCTACAATAACGCTAATCATATTTGAAATTGTAGTGATTCTGAAGTAGGTACGCATTTATATAATAAGATACGTACTCGAAGAGAAAAGTGGTAATCACTAGACAATGCGTTAGGATCTACAGTTGGATATGTTAGGGGAATGGATTGCAAGTGGAATTGGCATGAATTTCGTTCACTTTTTTAAACTCACAATAAGTGATTTGACTGAAACATTAGAGAGACATTCTTTGGCGGAAAATATAAGATACTCGTCTCGGAGTTAATTCAATATGAATATTCAATAAAATTCGCTATAAATGGAAATTAGGAATAATCGAAAATTAATTTAATTTTGCACGCATTTTACTGGTGAACCATCTTAATAATTCTTTTATTTATTTAACATTTACATCGGGCGAAATCAGACCTACTGCAAATACTAATAAAATGATAAATATTATAATGAAATAACAATTGGCATTACAGAATTACTTAAAAATTTTAACAACTCCCTGATATATAGGCTTGTTTCATTTGAATTTTATGAGACCCCGCATAACTATAGTCGGTACCATTAGTAATTAAATGTCTATATTTATCTACATTTTATACCCGTATTATCACTTTACGTCGACATTACATTTACATTTAAAGGGTGACAGAGAAGGACAATGGTACTAAACGTTACCACATATTTTTAATAAGGAAACGAGAAAAATGATATACTTGAATAAGTTTAAATGTAGGCATAACTTAATCGATAACTTTTTATTCAATGAATAAGAGTTTATTCATCGAAATAAAAATGCAGCAGTCATAATGACAATCACAGAAAGTAAAATATCTGTCCGATTTTTTTAAGTCTACGCTTGACTATTATCATTACGACTATTTTAACATTAAAGTAAAAAATAAGGAATGGTTTTTCATGCAGGTATTTCTCTTTTGTACATAATACTTTAGGTGTATCAAAAGAAAGAACGGAGCACATAAATATAGATAAATGTTATAAATTATAGCTTTTAAAAACATTATATTTAGAAAATATATTTATTTTTCAAAATGAATGTAATATTGTAGAAGTTAGTAAATTATATCCAAACTTAAGTACTATAAATAAAAAACCGAACAAGATACAAATAATAATTGCCTGCAAAATAAAGATGAAGAGTTTTAATTGCATTCAGTTAAGGTAGTCAGATATACATAAAAAGAACTAGTTTAGATCCAACAGGTATTATCTCACTGTTGATTTGCAACGTCTATAAGCGACGGCAGGCGGGAGAGAGTCAGAGTGTGAGAGAGAGAGAATCGGTATCCCGTGGTGGTGAAGGCTCGCGCAAGCGTAATTTCGCAGAAGCAGATAGAGAAGAAATGGTGAGAAGGGAGAGAGGGAGAGGTACCTCAAGATCTTCTCTCGAGGCCGCGGAGTATAAAACGAGCAAAGGTGAGCCTTCTAGGCAAAGTCGCTGTAGGTTGGCCAGTTATACAACGAGATAGAGAGATAGAGAGAGAGAGAGAGAGAGAGAGAGAGAGAGAGAGGTAGGCGAGACCGGAGAAAAGAGGGAGAGCGAGAGACACTGCACCCTCAAAGACACACTCTCCCGCTAATTTGATGATCCTCCAAAGGCCGTAGAAGCGTAATCTGCCACTCTCTGTTCTTGTTGGTCTCGCGGAGGTCCCGGTGACGTCGTCTTTCTCGAGCTAAGAAGGCTTCCCGTGAGGACTCGAGTTCTCTCGCGTAAACGCGAGAGGAAAAGAAAGAGCACGAGGGAAAGAAAGAGAAAAGAGAAAGAGAGGGAGAGAGAGAGAGAACTAGAGAAAGGAACGAGAGAAGCCATGAGTGCTGTTTCTTATTTCACTTGTTCTGTCGCGACCCTTTTACGTTTCGCTTTACGTTTCTAGTTTCTAAGAGAAATAGAGACTGAGAGAGAGATGGATAAGAATTATAAGCGGGAGGGAGAGAGAGAGATTAGTTACTCACTTAATAACTTATTATGCTTGGTTTTTATTTAACATAGTTAAAGTGCACAATCAAGTTTCTATATAAGCCCTAATAGGAAATTTTTTGTCAAACAAATCCTACTATTATATATTTAGATGATATCATTAGGTATCTATGGAATTGAAAAATATAATTGTTTTTAGAATAAATATTTCAAATTAAATTGATGTAGATATATGTTATGTAAATGTTATGTAGTGGAAATTCTTTAATTAGATACAAGTAACAACGGTCCAAACTAATGCTTTAATAACTGGATTGTTATCATATTCATATTCACATGCATAATATTCAATGCAACTGAAGACATAAACGAGAGACTAGAAAAAGAAGTGATAAACGTATCCTGTAACGAAGTCGCCGAGTCAGAAAATATGAGATAATAAGTATTTCGCGCGCAGCTCGAAGAAAGAAAAAAAAGAAAGCTCGCAGGGTCTCGGCGCGCGCGAGGCGGTCCAAAGAATATAAAAAGAAGGAAAGGAACAAAGGTAGCGACAAAGAGAAGGAGAGTCTGTGGCGGCGCGGCGAGGAAGGGGAGTAGTAGGTGGAAGGGACAGAGCGTGAGGGAGAGAGGCTCGTAGCCTCGGAGGTTTCAGCGAAAACTTGAAAGATCCCGTGGTGACCCTAATCGCACCCTCGCCAGGCTTTTCTTTTGGGACGTGAGGTATATTCCGGGGCGTTGGGTTAGGCAAACTTGGTATCTGATGCCGCTGCATTCGGGTATATTGCAGGAGGATGCCGGGGAAATATCTCGGCGAACTGTGTGTGCATGCGATGTGGGTGTGCGCGTCTGTTCAAAGGTTTACGGTAAACACGAGGGCTTATGATGTAAATATGGAGTCGAGGAAGTTCTTTTATGTTGGGAGGTTTTCGGCTGGGATGCCTCTCTCGGCTGTTTGAATTATTAAACTGGAATTGTGCGCGAGTAGGAAGTACTTTTTATGCCTCCAATGCTTGGACATGCGACTCCTGTCCCCCTTTTTCAAGTTTCTTAATGATGCTCTCTGCGAGGAAACTCGGGGTAACAAAAGATGACATTCCAAATTACTTATGAAATTACCATCTGATGGTAAGTTGGGTCTGAGGTAAAGCGATTAAAATCGTGACGAATCTTCGAGAAAAAGTTGGTTCAGAATTAGATAAAACTTTAAATATTTATGTGTACTTACTGGCTAGTTTTTCTCTAAAATTTCGCCAAAGCGAACATTTTCATTTGGTCAACGACGTTCTCGTCTAGCATTATCTGAGAGCAGACACGAAAGAGTTAGAAAGAGAGAGAGATAGGGAGGGAGAGATAGGGAGGGAGAGAGAGAGAGAGAGAGAGAGAGAGAGAGAGAGAGAGAGAGAGAGAAGGGGTTGGAGTAGTGCAGGTTGCGCTTGTGTGGCGGGTCAGCGACTCAGCGGAGTGTATAATGGGCTTGATTGCCGACTTCTAATCTGGTTCTACCTCTACTGTCCGAACAGACGGTTGGCTTGACTCTGGCCTACTCTACCCTTTTCCCCACCCAGCTCTCCCTCTCTTCCTCGCTGACTCTATCTCCCTCGCTCTTTCCGATAGAAATGACCCGAATGGTCTTGTTGTCACTTCAGTCCGAGAGCGAGTTGCCGGAGGGGCTCTGAAACGAGCCATGCGGGTGCTGCACAATCGATCTATGTGTAGGACTTCTCGTTGCTGCTGCTGCTGCTGCTGCTGCTACTGCTTCTGCTGCCGGTGGTGATCCTAATTTGGAAACTGATGCGCATAAAAGTTGCAGGCCAAATGTAAAACTCGAATATTCCTTGTACTTTTTTGCACTTTTGAGTTGCTGGTTGCGATGCTGCTAGGGAGGGTTAGTGCGAAAGCAGTCTAAACGAATTTCTTGGGGAGATTTAAGAAATTTTGGAAATGATGCAGAATTTCTTGAGATTTTTAAGTGCTATTGCTTGAGATTGTGGAATGGAGTAGTGTAAAGTAGATAATGTCAGAGTTTTGTCAGACAGTCGCTAAAGTTGTTGATTTACAAATCCGCTTTAACTGAGTCGCATCTATTGCATGTTTCAGAGTTATTCGATGGCTGAAGTAGGTCAAAATGATTAATAAAAGATTAAATTATTCTCACAATCTTTTAGAAAATTTTGATCTTGTCGGGGCCCCTCCTTTATTATCTGCAAAACTGACCCAATAAGTCACATTAAAATGATCAACACAAAAAAGTAAAAACTCCGCAGAATCCTCATCGAAATTGGATGCTGAAACTTTGGGAAATTACAGTTTTCAAAGTTTTAATCAAAAGTCCCAATGAACCTGGAGTTGGGTCCGAACAATTCTATTTTTCGAGATACATGTAGATATATCGTAAAATGTAGAATCAGATATTTGACTCCCTGTATCTCGAAGAATAGAATTTTTTGAAAATTGGGGCGATTGGGACTTTTGATCAGATCTTCGAAAATTAACTAAAGTTTCAGCTAAATTGTCCAGAACCCAGTTTCATTAAGGATTCTGCGGTATATTTGTTTAGCTTTATCAGACCTACAGATTTGTAGATAAAATTAAAGTTATTAAGTTTTTCTTTTTAATCATTTTTGATTTCTATAACAAAAAATTATAAACTTTTTCTAAAGATTAGTCAAATATGAATAAGGTATTAATTAATATTTCATTAGTAATTATTTATCTACTTTCTTGTAATGTATTTACTTTTAAGAGAAGCAATCATAATAAGTATAGCGTATGAGCGTTATTACTTAGCATCCTTCAAACAAAGTATCGAATCGCCCATAAAATTATTCCTGAATAAAGGAGAAAAAAGCAAGGCGTAGCGTGAGATCAAACAGGAGCGAAAACAATCTCTCTCTACATGCCATAACGGAGGCAGTGCTTCAGATCCTTCGAGCCAGGAGGGTTGGCTTCGCCGGGAAGAGAATCGGGGAATATGAAATACGAAATCGCACGATCATTACGGTAATGCAAGACGGAGACATTAAAGGCAATGAAAGAAAAGCCCAGCAGAATTTGCGTGTATAGATAAGCGAGAAAAGGAGGGAAGGTGGTGAGCACATCTGGTCCCGATTTTCTCTCTTTCTCCTACCACCGGATGGGACGCAGTTACATTGTTGGTAATAGTTGCTGGCACGGCACCAGGGACGCATATTATCCCCTGGAAAAATGAAATTCTCTCCGTGTCTCATTCGCCTCTCCCTCTTTCTCTCTCGCTCTCTCTCTCTCTCTCTCTCTCTCTCTCTCTCTCTCTCTTCGTGGATGTTTCTTCGAATGTTCCTTAAGACTTGCTTTCTACTCTCGACTACTGCCTACGGAGATCCGTGCTTAAGATTTTTAAGTGTGACTGGAATCATAAGCCTGTAAGCAGCAGGGATGATTGTCATGACTGAATGTATACTAAATTTGTAGTATTCATTTCTTTAACCGAATTGGTAAGTTTTCACAAGTCTTACCACATTATTGGTGTAAAGCAATGCACATAAACCAAAAAGTATAAAGATAATTGCAGTACAGAGCCTGGAATAGTATAATAGAAGATAAACTCATGCAAAGTCTGATCTATCTCCATTATGACATAAATATCATGTGCAAAAGTAGCTACAAAAGTCACTGCGATCGATGATTTCTCTCTCTAAGTGAAAAGTTAAATATTAGGTGATTAAAGCACGCGAGGAGTATAGGCGCATGCTCATAAAACGACGAATTATTTCCTGAAGCGTCGTTTCCACAGTTAATTAAACTGGCAGTCGCCTGGGCCACGTAAATCATCCTAAGAGTTTGTGTGTCTCATTCTGCTTCCCCTCCTTTATGAATCACGATACTTTAGACCACAGCCACGAAAACGTCTAACAGATATCAAACGATTATGCCTTCTTCCATATTTCTTAACTAGTCTCAGCTTTATTGGAGCTGCGAGATTGCAGTTTAGTCTTGGTAAGATCATGTTAATTGAAAGATTGAATGTATTAGTATGGATTAGAACATAAGATTCTTCTCTACTACTTTTATATGCCTTTTTCTTTCTATTCATTTTCATAATTTGTTTAGTGTTCAATAAATGGAAATTTATTCTTGACGAAAATATTAATATTACTAATTAGTAGCAAAATTAACAAACAATATTGCTAAAAATATGTATTGCCATTTCTGTACAAACAGAGCTAGCGTATCTGATTTTTGCCCAAAAAAGTTGATTGAACACACCTGCTAAAAGAATTGAAATAAATTTTATTAATAATTTATCAATCAATGCAGGTTTATTCGTTATCCAACTTTTCTGATGAGATACCCTTCCACAATATCAATTGGAATCAACAACTACTGATGTACAGAAACAATCGTCATCCAATATAAAAATCGCAAGTTTTCGGCGCCTTCATACCACTACACAGACATCAATATCATTGGCTAGCAGCAAAAGAGAAGTTTGCCCTCTCTGTATACGCGTGGATACAATCGCGAGTTTGGAAGCAGGAGCTCCGATTCCATATTTAGCCTGTGTACCGAAATAAAGCAAGTCGCGCTTATGCAATGCGATCGGCAGCAGCAGCAGCGGTTCTCTCGAGGAGAGCATTAATCGCAGGGGCGTAGGCGCGCTGGAGAGAGAGAAGCGATATTCGATTTGAAAGTAAAAACACAACGAGGCTCGATTCTCTGCAAGTCTAATACCGTCGTCGGCTCATTGTTTCTTCCCTTTTTCTACTCTCACGCTCGTCTTTATTCACCGTCTCGCTTTCATTACTTTATATTCTTATAACTTCTCTCTCTCCCTCTCTCTTTCTCTCACTCCTGTCGCTGTCTCATGTTTTCCCTAACTTCCGTTTAAATCACTCCACTCTTTCTACCTTCTCTTGCTCTATCTTTGTCGCTTCACTTTTTATCGCTTTCTCCCTCACTCCGTCGCTGTTTCTATATCTTTCCCACTTCTGCTTCACTCTATATACATTTCTCTTTCTTACTCTTACCTCGACTTTGCTTTCAAAGGCTCCCTTTTTCTCTCTCCTCTCTCCTTTGTATAATCAAAACTCTCGAACAAATTTTCATATTGTTTGCGATTCAATTGGACGGGCAATTTCCGTGTCGTCTATGAAAATATCTTTCGCTTTTAACCTGTTCTTCCTCCGCCTCCTCCTATTTCCTCTCTCGGCTTGACTTTCGACTCGAGCGGTGTTTTTGTTACGAGTACAGATGTATACCAAGTTCAGCAATACTTTTGCGGAGATGCTACTTTTTGTTTTTCAAAATCTCATCGTTTTTTTTTCGCGTAGCTTCCCTAATTGCTTCAGCTCTAGTGGATTGGTTTTGCAAACAAGGTCGAGTGCGCAGTATACCTTGCGGGTTCGACCGCTAAAAAAATGTTTTTATATTCGAAGTGAAGGATTCCTTTCCTTACGTTTAAAATTTCCCTGACGATCCAATGGTATTTTTAGGTACAAAAAATGTACTTTCATGTTTGCATGAAAAAATTAATTGAATGCGCTGCTCTAAATTGAAATTAAAGTTCAAATTCAAAAAGTATTAATTGGCTCGTTGCCTATTATATTTTATAAATGCATCTCTTGAGATTCTATAGAAAAAAATTGTTCCACCTTAAAGTTTGAAACAGCATCAAACTCAAAATCTGAAAGTCGTTCATTCATACAATTATATAAAGAAATATCCAGTTCTCTGGGATAGAATATTCGCATCTGAAAATCGTTACGTTAAAAATTTATTAGTGATCAAATACAAAGCATAATTTTCTTCATAAGCGACCATAGCTGATATGCTATTTACTTTGTATGCTCAAAACATTAAATACATGATTCCTAAAGTCGTCTCTGTCGTTAGCGTCTACATGAGATTCAGAAATTCCTTGATAAGGAATTTCAACATCAGTATAAAATGAAGTCTTTAGAGGAAATGTATATACAGCTACAGCTCATCACTATCTATAGATCATCACTTACATGGCGAGAAAATTGTAAAAAATTAATTGAAAGGCAGTGCCTCTCTATACTTGTCTGTTACTACCTGGAGATTTTTACGGATTCGTTCCATAACCCTATATATGATATATTAATTAATTTAAAAAAATTTGGAATCTTATACTTAGATTTTAATTGTCCATATTTAAACTAGGAAGTTTTAACAGGCGACATTAACATAATATATTATACGTACCAGCTGAATTTATAAAAGAAGGATATTAAAATCGTTTCTTAAATTGAGAAATTTTCCAATTAGCAAACGCAACTCAATTTCAATCCAACACATCCGATCATTTGACTTTTTCAACTCGAAAGCAGAAAAGCTTCACTTCATCAAATCCACGCTAAAGTGGCGTATGGGCCGCGCGTCGGTGGCGTAAGGCTTCCAAAGTTTTTCCGCTCTCCATGAGCTCGGCAACACCAGATGTTCACGAATCTACGAGGCAAAATAACCGTCTCGCGGAATGAAGTGCTCTCGAATTTCCTTAGAAACGATCAGTCGGCCATGGCGTGGAAGGGAGGGAAGCGAGGAGGCACACGTGCAGCACCGCGACTACGAGAGCGAAACGTGAACACGTGCAAGAGAGAGAGAGAGAGAGAGAGAGAGAGAGAAAGTCTATGTGGGCGTACGTTAGCCATCGGCCCGAATCGAACTAGGCGCGAAACTGCTTTGAGCGTGGTGGCGTGCAGCTCGTTACGAAATGCCCAGTTGGAAATACGATTTTCGTCTGTTTTGCTGGCAAAGACAAAATTGCATTTTAGGATAGTTGCTCTTAGCCCGAGTGGTTATACGTGCGAATTGCTTCTATTGCGATTCACTAGAAATAGATTTTCCTTCGAGTCTTAGGTATTTTCCTACTACGTCGTTAGAGAAGATAGTGTTAATGCCGTTTAAAAAGTTGTTGGAAGTTCATGATAGAGTCAATGGCATTTAGGGATTTTAAGTTGAAAAAGATGGGCTACACCTGCTACAATTACATGTTTTTCATACCTGAAGCTACATTATTCGCAAATAATATGGTATATAGCTGGTCTTTGTTTACTTAAACAAATATGATTTCTGATCTACTACTAAGGCGTTTATCACAAATAGTATTGACTCTCTGAATACGATAATTTAGAAAGTTTTCTAACAAATAAACACAAATGGTCACAATTTCTTTACCATTTCACACACTTTTTCGATATAGTAAAACACGCATGTTAGAACCAACTAAGATTAGTTATGTACTTATTTATTACTATTACTATACCTGGCAACAAAGACTGGCAAAAATTTGGTATTGAAATTAAAGTATCGCGTTTTATAATTTAAGAAATTTTTTTCCGATAATCGAAATTATTATAAAATTGCTTATTGCAAAAAAATTTTTCGCTCATTTAATTGAATTTTGTAATTCTATTTGGGAATTTTACTTGCCATTATTGCCATAAGTATCATTGACGACAAGTCAGTGATGTTCGCTATGATCACATTTCACGCACAGTAAACAGTTTTGTTGCATCCGTGCACCGGGTCGCTCGCGCGCACTCACTTACGAAGTATACAGTACATAACCTTAAGCCTACTTGTTTGCATGTGTATGCTCGTAGAGCATAGATACACCGTCTCTCCTAGCTTGTGCAAAACTTTTTTTACCAAACATTTACCAGTCTTATTTTTTGTCCTAGGTGACTTAAAGATGAGTTGTAGCTTGAAATCTGTCTTTTGCTCTCAAGAAAAGACGAAACAACGATGCATAGAAGAAAGAGGAATTGGCGATAAAAATATAAGTTTTAAAAAAGTTGACATAATTAACCTTTACGTGCGGTGCATCATTTTGCTTATTGCGTTATCTTAATTAAGTTATCATTAATAAAATTATATGTATAGTATATAATCTCGAATTTAGAATTATTTTAAGTACGGAAAAAGTATATAATATAGGGTATTTGTTTTTATTAAAATTCAAGAAATCTTAATAAGATTGACGTGTTTTAGGTTACTTTGAGAAAACTGTTCGAAATATCTTAACTTTTATGAAAAAGTAATTAACAGGTACAGCATAAAATAATTGCACTTTTTTAAGATAAAATACATTGCCAAATATGCATTCTTGAGATTAATTACTCCCCTCCACTCCCCCCCCCCTACCCACGCCATAATATATTCTAATAAGAAATAGACTAATTAGAGAGCTTGATTTCTACCTCTGACCATCTGGCAGTGCAAGTCTTTAGCTTTTATTTTAATGGTCGTTAGCCATTCTAATTGTTTCGTTCAAAAGTCATAAAAAATGTACTAGCAAGAACAACTTTGTTAGTGTTAAAAAAAAAACTTTAAAACGTTAAGGACGTTCTCTGGCAAATTGATTTTGCATAAGTAGATTCTCTTTAAACTCTGCATACAAACTAATTTTGATGCAGGGCTTTTTCAAAAGTTTAGTAAGTACACTTATACACTGCAACATTTTCTTCGTTATTTATAGTAAAAATAAAACTATTATTACCTTTATATTTTACTTGTATTGTCTAATTAAGTATCTCGTTTTTAAATAAGTTGAGTTAACAGCCTTTAGTCTCTCATATCTTACAAGTATTGTGCATGTCTATTAACAATATTTTCCATCTTTCATCCACAGTCGTTGTTAGCGCTGCGGACCCACTTTAATAATAACTTACACATTATATTAATGAAAGCAACCCTTTCCAAGTAAATTGAGTTCACGTATTCTCTAGAGATGTATCAATTTGTCGTCCCAACACACCAACTTACACGCGTCCAAAAAGTCCATCAGAAAAGCTCCATTCATCAAAACCAGTATGGAAAAGGAAGCTAAAATTGCAGACGACAAACAAAGTACCTGGCGACGGATCCTCGGGCGGCGAAGCGCGAAAGAGCGCAAGAAGCTCTCGGGGTGCGGGAAGGGCGAGAGGGGGGCGGGGGAGTACACGCGGCGGAGGTTGCGAAGCTCAAGAGAAATGGAGCGCGAGCGAGAGGGCAAAAGCGACATAATGCGCGCGGTACACCGCGGCACTTTCGAATTACTCCGTCGGCCGCTCGCTCGCTCGCTGGCTTTACTCGTTCAGCCAAATCGCCCAGCGCGTATTTGCTTGCCCCGCGGCCTCCTACTCCAGCTTTACAGAAGTAAACTAATTGCGTACTTGCGCGAGCGTTGCCGGAAATCAAGGAAGGTTTTTCTCCGGAATGCATATCGCTGCGCCTAAATTCTGCTGGCGGCGAACTAGCGATTCTTTTTTATGCATATAAGGGTACAAAAATTTACTCTTTTGATTTGCGATAGGTTCTGATACAAATGCACTAAGTAAAGCTTTTCAGAAATAAAGTCTTTTTAGTAAAGGCATCATGCCAGTGTCATATTATAATAGTTAATGTGTTTGATATAATTTTATTTATACACTGGCTTTGCAGACATGATTAGAAACTTCATTTCTAGAAACTTCTGCCTTTATTTAATCAAACATTTCAAATTTATTCAAAATTGGCTTAATATAAGTGTTATAATGCATCAGACGTAGAATATAAACATTTTTAACTATGTGGTTTTATTCTCCGTCGGAAGATTAATAATTAAGTGAATATCTGGGATAGTATTTTTCATAGAAGTATGTAATAATGCATTCTTTATAACAATTCATTGAAATTTTATGTGTAAATTCTTGTCGTTACTGTAGTTTGTTACTTATTTTTAATGTAGTTCTTAAACAGTTATTAAAGTAGGGCACGAACTATTTGTATAATTATAAATTGTATAAATTATAAAATATATACTTAAGGTACCTATTTACGTAAATAAGGCTTTACACGGACTTACTTGGGATAAACTTTTACAACGATATTTGTTGGTTGAAAGGGGATAGTTTCGTTGGGTTCTCTACTCTGGAGTAAACCTCAATTAATACATTCTTAACTTGGACATACTGCAATTACATGCGTTTCACGCAGAGATAGATGTGGGTACTTAAGCCGGTAAAAGGTTAATTAAGCTGACTCGTTAAACGTATATTAGGCAAACCCCGAGCTACAGGAGCTACGTCTTCAAAACCACAATTATTCCTGCATAAATTAAGAATAATATTTGATTATGTAAGACTAATTTTAATCTCGCGGGATTTTATGTGGGTTGAAGTTATTACGGATGAATAGCGGAGAACAAAAATTGTACACGCGTTTCATTATAGCGGGATTTAAAACTAAGTCGCATATTCATTGCAAAATTTAAATCAAGTCAAATAGCTTAACGCTTTTAACGATTTCAATTGTGTAAGCCTGATTTTATTCATATTTTATTCATAACTATAATTTTTATCATACTTTAAACGTATAGGTAAGCTTAATTAAAAAACCATTTAACAGGTATACATTTGTACTTGAAGTAGAGAATAGAGAAGCAGGTAAATTTGTAGCTACACAAAATAACATTCAATTATAATTTAAGCAAAATAAACTTTAGTGCACTCGAAATCCGAGCGTCGCGTTACTCCACTAACACGAATTCAATTAAGGGAAAACTTTTTCCGAGCCTCCCCGAAAAGCCTGCCTCCTCCATCAAACGAAGAAAAAAAACACGAGGCGGCGGGAGAAGAAGGAAGCGGTCTAGAGCTCGCTAATTAAAATTCGCCCGCTCGCTCTTGGCGAATTTCAAGGTTGAAGTTCGGTGTGGAGCTGGCAGCCATAACGACTGCCTCGGTCCCCCGCGCTTTCCCCCATTTGCCCGCAACAAAAGGATAGATATCATCCACTACTACTTTTTCCAAATAGAATTAATATCTCATCGAAGCTCTCGAGTCACGAAAACGTGCGGATGACACGCGATTGAACGTGGGGGTGCGTGTGGTGCGCATGCGCGCCCTTACTTTCTTCCTTTTCTGTGGAGGAACGGATTGAAATCGAATCGGGAGCTGAACGCGGCGGCGGCGACGCGCACGTGCGCGAAGAAAAACAATCGAATTCGTGACGCGCCGAAAAATGCGGGACACGATGTGCGCGACACAGCGCTGGAAAACGGCTATATTTTTATTTATCTTGCTGACTTGACGATTTTTACCTTTTTCCCGTTGCACTTGGCTGGATCGATCAACTTAGCAGCTTTCAGGGTCAACGACTTTTTAAATCAGGCGATTTGTACTATTTGAAGCGGATAATTCTTAAATTAGAAAACGATTTGATGTACGCGGATAACTTTGATAGCGTACAATTAAATTCTCCATAAAGAGCGCGATTTTAAAAAGGCCTCACAGAATCCTTGAAAAATTGATTTTCGATCGAATGAGCTGGAACTTTGAGATAATCTAGTTTTTGGCGACCTGATCAAAAGTTTAAATAGGCCCGTAAAACATTTGATTTTCCGTTGCACAGTGCATGTATAGAATAGTAGATTACTCCACTAGGGAGGAAAAAACTTGGATAGTGCAGAACTCGTGTAAATTGAAGTTTGGGATGGCCAATTTTCCTCTCGAGTAACGTATACTAGTTTTTTGCCTAACGAGGACGAAAATACAACATTCTCGAACAGGCGCCAGAAGAAAAAGTGGAGGTTTCGACCCACTAGGCTAAAAAATTCTTTAACCGTCGGTTCAGGAAGTAATGAACTACGTTTTCAGACATTTTAGTTATGAGTCGTATTATTATGGGCCTTATGAGTTAAGATTTATGATATCCCATTCAATTTATAACCTGATCAAAACTTTTACTGGGCAGATTGTACAAAAATGAATAGTTTTCAAAATATTGGGTGTTAAAGCGTGCTGTACAGATGTTACTGTATAATGGAAAATAGAATAGACGCTTTGTATCTCGAAAAGCAGCCCTTTTATTGATTTCAGGCTCTTTGGAACTGTTGACGAAAATGATGTCGCAATACATTATCTCAAAATTTGAACCAATTTAATCGAAAGACAATTTTCATACAATCACACAAAGAAAACGATTAAAACGAACTTTAAAATTTGGAAGTAATCATTAATCATAAACATTTTTGCAGTTGGAAAAGAAATTTCATGAAGTTAAATGTCAATCTATTCCTAGGTGTAGACAATTTATCCTTATTCAACCAAATATAAAATACTACATTAATTTATACTATTGTAGTTTGATGTGCGATAAGAAAACTTGGTTCACGACGATAAACAGCGCGAAAGTATAATTCAATATATCATTTGACAGGGGGTTAGCTTATATAATTTACGTGCTCCTATATTCTCTCGTGACTTCGCAGCTGATCCTCGTGCCGTTTTAGGCCTGCGTCAATATCGCGTTCTGGCAAAACGACTTTTTTAACGACACTTGAGCAACTATTTTAATTAAAAATCTCCCGGGCGCGCTCAGTTTTGCATCTCAGTTTATGGAGATGTTGCTTATAATAATGGCGCGTGATGCCTGCCTTATACTCGAGCACGGCATAAATATTCACGAGTAAGGCCGGCGCAACTCGGCTCGACTATTAGACAAAGAAAGTCATTTGGAGAACAAGGGAGAGAGGCGCAGTGTGCGCCAGGATTTGCTCGATCGATGCCAATTAAGCATTTCGCAAAACTTTTGGTAGTGTGCGGTAGTGTGTGCCGATGTCGGATCAAAGGAGAAATATGCAATAATTGCCTTATTGAATTGTTGATCCAAAGCGAGATAAGTCTATTTCTATGCGGAAAAGAAAGAATTAACTATAATAACGATTAATTCCAGTAATAAAATGATGGTGATTGTTAATTTCAAATATCACCAAAGGGAATTTCTAAAAATATTTTTCAAGACAAAAAAAGTTATTGGAACGATTTTAAGACTTTATATTTTCATAGCTTTAATATGTTATACTTATTTTCCATTTCAAAATACTTATCCAAATGCTGTTTTACTATTGGTTTTTCAACAAACCGTGTACGAATATTCGAGTTTTAGGAATGAAATGCGTCCAGTTTGAAAATAGCCTGGAAAAACATTTTTCATCTCTAAAAGCTTGGCGCGTCCTTTAACAAATTCCATGTGCCGTGACATTTTTTACAGAGCACTAAAATCTCAGGCATCCGCACAAAATCGAAATTCACCTGCACATAAAAGCTCACATAATCGCGGCGGCGCAACAGCAATATCGGCATCGCTTTCGCCCACCGGCCGCGTATATGTGTCCGTGTGGGCGTGTGTGTGCGCTCGTGTGTGTGTGTGCGCGCGATCGTCGAGGCGCGCGCCCGTATATATTTCAACATCGGTGCGCACGCGAGGCTCCGGCCTATAATCCCGAAGGATTTGTCGTACATATGTCCGGCCCGCGTGGCCTGGGCCTCCCCCCCCCCCCCC